>SNQJ01S0116978.1:0-27776 GCA_010110895.2 Picea sitchensis | reverse complement strand
CTAAGTACTACTTATTTATACCCTTGGCTCATCATCCATTACAATACATTACAAAAACCCTAACCCTAGCGTCGTCAGGTATTCCTTGCATGCGCGCTTCACCTGCTTCTCTTAGACGTGTTGTTTTTCCTTCCAGCTGTCTTTTTCCGCTTGCATGTTTCTCCTCCAAAAATAGTCTTTCTTTTTTACTAGGCCTACATACAACCATAACCTTTTGTACATGTGATATCATGCTCCCATGACTCTTTTGAAGACATGATGTAATAACTTCAAGACTCACCCTTTTCAAATGATGACAAAGGACTATGGGATAGCAATGTGACAAACTGAGTTGACCTTGAAAAAGACTAACCACTCACCTATGACTTGAGATGATGCTCTAATTCCCTTATACATGACTTAATTAAATCCAAACTTGATTCATAAGTGAATGAACCAAAATTCTTTTTTATGGAACACTAACCCTAGGACATTGACACATGATCTTTAAAGACCAAGGCATGACCACAATACTGAACATTAAACAAAACAAAATGTTTTGACTTTGTGAATTTACAGATACTAACACCTTAACCATGCTGAAGTATGCAATGTTCTCTTCAAATTTATGGTAGCTATGTTTCATTCAAGGATGAAAGTTCTTTGATACCATCTGATCCAAAAATGAGGGACTTACAGCCCACTGGATTCACCAACATGGATCGTCTACGTAATATATTTCTTGTTTACACTATCGATCTGTTTTAAGGATTATATAGAGTTATTTCTCTTCTAGAGGTTATTAAGCCTCTGTCCTCTACCTTGTGTAAATAGTTTTGTTCCTTTATTGGCTGCAAGATTTATGTTATCTTTCCAACCTATACTTGAATTGGTTGGTTGGCTCATCTCTGTAGCCTTTGCTCTTCTAATGTCTACAAGGCCTTCTTTGTGCAACCAATGGAGACAAAACATTATAGGAACGTGAGGATGGAATGTTTGTGTGATGGGTTATCTTGTTGGTTACTCGCTTGTGGTGGATAGAAATTCTTTTTTGCCTTAAAGTCTTTTTCATTTCTCTATTTTGAAATGAAATGAAACCTCTCTACTAATTATTAACAAGCAAGACCATGGCTTTAGCAAAGATTACAGTTAGCAAAATATCATAATTCAAAGTTGGGCCTTTGGCTATGTACAATAGTGATCATACCAATGCTTGCTTACATTTTTCCTTCCCAACAAAATGAATGGAAAGAAGAAAAAGGGAAGCATTGTAACCAATCCTAAAATAAAACACTCCAACTCTACTAATTTCTCATATAAGTGATTTCTTACAAGATGAACTATTATAGTTCCAATTGCACATAATGGTCACCATCATTTTTTTTTAATTATATGGCATTTCCTTTTACACCAGAAATGACCAACAAAAGGAATTCACTCCAAGAAGTGGAAATACTTTCTCCCTACGATGAAGTTCTGGCGTATGAAGGGGTGTGTACAACCCAGAGGTGGAGTAAACGTCAAAATAATGTTTAAAAATACTCTAGAACATTTATAAATTCCCAACAACATTTAAAAACACCCATGCATTTTAAGAAACATCTAACAACTTTTAAAAACACCCATAAACATCTAACAACTTTTAAAAACACCCAAGAACATTTAAGAGATGACAAAGACGATGTAAATTCACTCAACAATTACAAAAATACATTTTAAGAAACATCTAACAACTTTTAAAAACACCCATAAACATCTAACAACTTTTAAAAACACCCAAGAACATTTAAAAGATGACAAAGACAATGTAAATTCACCCAACAATTACAAAAATACTTAAGGCAAATAGGAATTTGACCCAAGGCAAAAGAAATTGAAAGAAATATGACTCAAATAATGAACAACTTTTGAAATCTAACTCAGATAATGACTTATAAAACTTTTAAAAGCTAATATAAAAAATTCCCACATTAACACTTTACCATTTAAAATTCCACATTCTATTAATTTGGATCTAATATAGTTAACATGTTCTTGAGATCCTTCTAAAGACGTAATGGTTATTTGAGTAGATTGTTGTTGTGTAGTTATCATTCAAGTTGTTATCATTCAAGTTGTCACCAAAATGCTTCTTAAACTTTTTTTAATCTTCTAGAATCTAGTGACATTTGCTTCCAGAAAAGTAACATGTATTTCAACAATGCTATTCTCCAATGTCATAAAAGTAACATGTATTTCAACAATGCTATTCTCCAATGTCATGCTTTATACTTTTCTCCTATATATTTTAATCTACCAACAAAATATCCTTGGATGTAGCTTTTTAATAAAAGATTTAAATAAAACTCAATAAATAAAAATGAATAATGTAATCACAAAAAATAAATGATTATGAAAAATTGTATATAATGTAATCATAAAAAATAGAAATGATTATGTAAAATTGTATAGAATGTAATCACAAAAAGAGAAATGATTTCGAAAAATTGTATTCATTAGTTTTAGGATAATGTAAACACAGGAAAAGAGATTGAATTGTTTATATCTAAGTGAAGTGGATAGAAATAAATAAAATGAGTTTATTTAGAAATATATATGAAAATCTAATTCTAATGTTGATATGTAAAGTGTAGATGCACATTCCTCATAAACACTAAAAAATAAAAATGGTAAAATACAATGAATTAATGTTACAACATACATATAATATCATGTTAGCTACTATCTAAAAATAACACTAATTACACTAAAAAATAAAGATGGTAAAATACAATGAATTAATGTTACAACATACATATAATATTATGCTAGCTACTATCTAAAAATAACACTAATTACATATGGATTATATGTGATTATTACTTATGATTAAATGTTAATTAACATAATATTTTATTTTTATTTTTAAATTTGAATTTGTAATTTTTATTAAAAAAAACATGTTTTTAATATGTTGACATAATAAAAACTAACATAAAAAAATTTAATAGTTTGAAACTTACAATTTACTTTCTAACTTCTAAACTTTGCATGGTTTAAGCAACCATTAAAACTACAAACTATACTTAATATTCAAAGTATAGTTCTTGTAATTGTAATGTTATGAGAAAGTAATATTAAAAAAAAAATGACACAGGAAAAACTACCCAGAGCTAAAAAGTAAAGTATTAGGTCAATATTTAGTCCATGTTCTTCAAGTTAAGCAAAACAGGCTCATATCTGCAAATTGGACATGAATTTTTACGACGAAACCATGTGAGAATGCACTTTGAATGATAGAGATGTTTGCATGGCAACAGTTTCGCAGGATCTTCAGTTTTAAATGCTTCTTGACAAATTGGGCACATCACTCCATCATTGTTTTCACTTTCTTTGCAAATCGTGGGCAACCGATCTACTGCTACAGGAAGACTAACGAGTACCTCCGCAGGCCTACTAATTACTCTTTCCCCTCCCAAGTTGCTCACGCCAATATCGATCGCTTCAAATCTGAAATCAAAGTTATAAGTACAGTCCTCTAAATGTTGTTTGATCTGACGCCATGTGAATCTGGAATTCCATATTATTTGATCGGAAACATTGAATCCTTGGTTGCGTTGCTGAAAATATTGTATGCATCGAAAAACAATAGTATTATCTGGAAATGTAAATGTTGTGAGATAGTCTTCGATTTCAGTATTGAATCTGAAACGACGAATGTTCTCCCCACGCCATCGATCATCTAATTCACGTATATCAATATTCTCTGATAAACTCTCTATTTCCCGAGGTTGGAACTGTTGAAATAAAAACTCTGTACTAACACTCACAGTTGACACCAAATGGTTATCTTCTATTCTGCCAGTTTGGTTTGTTGTCACCAAATGGTTATCTTCTATTCTGCCAGTTTGGTTTGTTGTAGCCACTGTTGAGCTTTGTAAAGCAGGAAGAATAATACCTCCATTTACCTCAGCTTGGGCTTCCACAAATCTCAAAATTCTGAGAGACCGTTCTCTAAAGAAGTCAGAGAAGTTTACTTTTTCCATTGTTTCCAAATGACCTAATTCAAATACACAAGAATTTCCCACACTCTAGAATATAGTTTTACTCCTCTGCTGCGGGGAAGTCTTCGAATGTGAAATCTTTGTGTGTCTAAATGAAAATATTGATTTCGAAATTCGCATTGATAATATTTCTAAGGGATCTGATAAATATCGTTCCATGGGGTTGCAGTCGTGATGATTGTTCAAACACGACGGTTCAAATGTTCGATTTGACTTATTATTATTAGTGGTTATATATTTGTATAGTAGTTATATATGTTTTCAATGATAACTACATGTAAATTAATGCACTTTTATCAAATCTATAATTTATTATAAATAATTTTAAAATAATAAGAAGAGTAAATTAAGAAGATGGTGTTTTAGATGAGGCTTGTGAAATTAAGGAGATGGTCTTTATATGATGCCTCTGTATGACTTAAAAGGCCAAATTTTATTAATATTTTATATGTGTGCATTAACATAATCATCTCTTTTGTCCTAAGTAGTGATGGTTACTACTCATCAAAGCCTAATGTTATGTGATGTTAACATGATTAACTTTAAAAAAAGCTTTGGTAATGTGTTGGTTAATGATGAGTAAGATTAAAGATTTTTAATTATTTATAAGTTTTTAATTTATGAATCATAATTTTTGATATGATATGTTGTTTAAAGTTTTTGATATGATATGTTGTTTAAAGAAGATTATTTGATTGTAAAATTTAATGTTAGTAAAATAATTTAATTGTAAATTTTAATAATAATAATAATAATGAAAATTTGACTGGTAAAGTCTAAGAAGGTATACATACCCTACCCCCTCTGGATTTGAACCTGTAATCTCTTAAGAGGAAACACATGTTCTTAACCATTAGGCCCACTCAAGTTGTATTTTCATAATAATCTATTTTTTAAGGTCACGACCAAGCCAGCACACCAAATTGATGTATGAAACCCCCTTGTTTGTGGGACTAGTATGATGATTGAATTACAAATTAATTTATTAGTTTGAATCATATAATATAATAAGATATATAATTTTGAATGAAAAATATTTTAAATATAGATTTAAATTACATAAATATTTTTTTTAATGTATATTTCAAAATTACAAAATTTTATTTTAAATATGCTTTAATATAATATAATATATTTATTTTTAAATATTTTCTAAAACATCATTTATTTATTGTATATAATTTTTTTAAATATAATATAATATATTTATTTTTAAATATTTTCTAAAACATCATTTGTATAATACAAATTGTATATAATTATGTTGGCAAATTCAATAATCTTTATAAATTATTTAAATATTCATTTTAAGAGTGTTTATGTCTTACTTTAGAACAATGTATCATCACAAGTATCTCCTTAATTTCTCCTTATTTGCAAAGTAAACATGTAGTAAATTTTGTTGTTTATGTTTTTCTATTTTATTGTTCTACTACTAGGTGATGAGATCTTAGTCTTAACATATTAAATCATTTTTTATGTATATATTTTTTCCCTTGAAGGCACAATTGTTTTTTGTAAGTAAACATGGAGTTGATCTCAAGTTGGTACAATCTCTTTTTCTTGCTAGGTTTTTGTTACAACTTCTCTATTACTTTTTTAGATAAAAAACCTGGAAGAAAAAGAGAAATGTACTTATGGATCAGCATTACAAATGAGAAATACACTTAATAAGGTTGAATGATCAAAGACTTGGACAAAAGGAAGATAAATGCTTCATAAAGAAAAACACTCATAAAATGGCACAGGAATGGAAGATTGATGGATATGTCTCTCTCTTGATTGTGATGATCCCCCTTTGATGTTGGGGTCTTTTTATTTATATAGATAGGTAGAGAACCTTCTTGAAATAACTGCTTATTGTAGTTATTCACGGTTAACTATTTGATCCAACGATCTCTCGATCCATTCTTCAATATATTCCTTCATTGGTGGGATGGTCATATCTTATTGATCCAAGCAGATCTAGAATGCTCAAAAGAGATCGAGAAGGATCCAAAAATGCTCAAAATTTGACCATTTCAAATGCTCTCCAAAATAACTTCATTGCATAGAGATTGGAGATATATTTCCAACGGTGCAAAAATCACCTCAAACGAAGTTCATATGCAAACGTTATGGCTAGTCAAAGTTTTGGTCAAACATGGCAAAAGTCAAAGAAGGGGTGCCATGTGGAAGTACCACGGGATGCCACATGGCATGTTCGTATAGGTCGTACAACTGACAAGATGATTTCATGTTGATGTCAGCAGGATGATGTGGCAACACGAGAGGCTTCCACTTGTCACTTATTTTTGGCATTTTTAGGCACCCATGTGAACCAATAAAAAAATGTCACGTGTCATTCGTACGATGACGTGGCAGGTACAGTTAGCATCCATATGTTGGTGTGGCAATGATCGGTCAGTGACATGGCATAGTGTTGACTATGTAGACAGGTGGACCAATCAAAGAGTGCCATGTAACACTCTCTGATTGGCCAGTAATGGCTAAAGGAGAGTAAAATTAGTTGGGTTAGATGAGAATCGAACACATGACTTGTGAATGAATATTCCCAAAATATTTCAAAGTCTTAACTAGATGATCCTACCAATGTGCCACAAGGTCCGCTTGTTATAACTAATAAATAATATGATATTTAAATTGTTGTGTGGATTATGGTCGGTGGTTGGGCGACCCGCACCCTATTTAATGGGAGCAAAAATTGATGGAGGACACACTATACGGGCATTGGAATGCATTCCAAGAGTGTATTTTCCATATTTTTTTTGCCAATTTCATATTTGTCTCGTTTTGCATGCAAGAGGTGCTCATAGCTTTGGTTTTCCTCATTTTACGTGCTATTGCGTTCTTTGAGGGAAGCATAGAGTGTTTATACTCATTTTTCTCATAATTTCGAGGTGAATCTAATGGTGATGTCATTTTTTTGCAAAAATGTTATGTATGAAAAGTCTTAGTCCAATTTGTCATGTATGAGACCCATAGTCTCCTTATGCATGGAAAAGGGGGTCTTTAAGCACTTATGAGAGGAACAAAATGAAATGACAGATTTATAATATTAACATAGAGACACAGTGAACAATAACAGAGATACAATAAAACTTGGCTTCTATCAAATAAGAAATATGTTGAAAACTGTAATATGCAAACTGAAAACAAGCTTGCTAGAATGGTGGCAGCTTATCTCTGAGAAGAGATGTGACGGCTACGCTCATTCGCAAGAATATGAGTATAATGAGACTCTGAAGGAATTTTTACAATAAACATGAATTCCAAAACCCTAGACATCCAAAAACCTAACCCTAGGAGATGAAGCGCCAAAAGTCATGTGAGCCATGTTGGTGTAAGTTAGTACATGAACTTCTCGGGATCGTAACTTTTGCATACGATATTCGTTTAGGATGTACGATAGCTCGTTGGAAAGGTATTGATGAGGTGCTTCATTTAGGGGGATCAATCAAATCCTTTAACTACCATAGAGGTGCATGATCATGAAAAAACATCGTTTAGGACCTCAAAATGGCCCTAGAAGTTCAGGAACTATTATTGGATAAATCGGTAGGTGCGGACACTAACAGATCTCCCTAGATCTACCTAGATCTAGAAAAAAAAACACCAGAACATGACGCTTTCCTTAATTTTTAAATATTGAATTTACTAACTAAAGAGGGATGGGTGACATACCATTTAAATGTCGCTTCCTCTCGCCATCGCCATCCTAGCTCTGTTCCAACGCTCATACAATGATGAACTTGCAAAGAACACAACCAACCAAAGTGATAGTAATATAAACTCAATATAAACTATGTATGTGATCAAGGAATCGCCAATAAAACACAACAAGGTTATAGGAAAGAATCATGTGCTATATCATATTAAATGTGAAAGAGAGATTACAACGTGGCCTTGATGTCGTAAGATCCTTTAACTGTCCTTCGTTCCCACACACTTCCATTCCAAAATTCTGAGAAAATAGATCTGATAATATTCACAATCTATCTTGACAGAAAGGAAAAACTCAAAGACACTCCACCCAAACTAATAATTCCAAGCCAAATCCAACCTCCCCTCTCCATGAGAGATCCTCTCCCTTTTATAAGCTGAAGAGGATAAGGTGAGGAGGTTAAGGATGATCCCACTAAATCATGAAAGCGATTAAGATCCAAACCGATCAGATGCCACCTCACCATGGAAGTTTATCCTTCTAGAAGATTCAAGAAAACGCTCATTTTTCCCGTGTAAGCATTCTCGCACCACGCCTATGAAGCGGACTCACGGAGCACTCTCTCCTAGTGACCTAGCTATGATGCAGCCTACGAGAATCCGGCATTCTCGCATCCTAGCTATAATGCAGCCTGGGAACTTCCTTTTTATAGGGTTTTACAAAGGAAAATGCAGCTTATTTTCTCAGGGAAAAAGTTCTTCTCCCTTCTCTTCGGGGAACTTCGAGGGCACTGACCCCTATGAAGGAAACCTATAGGTTTACATCATTAGCACAGTCATAGGGATGATGAAAATAATGTGAAACAGAGAGCCCCCAAAGTATGAAGTTAGAACAGAGTGATAGCTGAAATACTGTCGAGTGTGAGGGAACAAAGGAGCAGGTTGGTGGGAAACACGCCAACAAACAAGGGAAATCTGATTACAATAATATATCATCAGGGTAGGAATTCCCATACTAAAAATACAAATGACTCAAAGCATAAATGCTGACATGCAAAAATCCATGTCAAATAAGACGGAGTCATGGCCGCAAACATGCTTTGTGGATCCATGTCCAATATGACTCAAATCTGAACATATACAAAATGCGTGTGGATCTATGTGTTAAAGACTCAAATTTGAACACTGCTTACCAAAATGCATTTATTGGATCTATGGTAATTTAAAGACTCAAATTTGAACATAGCCACAAGACATACAATGTGGATCATGCAACAGTACCAAACTGAAAATGCTCAACGCAACCTGAATGCATTTAGAAAATATCCGAGTCTTCATCTCCACCCACTCTATAGTATGAATCTAACCGTAAAGGCCACATGTGTCGAGAGTCGAACATGGTAGAAACCACTTGATTACGGTCATTGGTAGTATATCGTTAGCAAATTACAAGGAAATCACCATTAATGTCAATGACTCCCAAGGTACACTAGTACAATTCCAACGAATGTGAATCAATGAGTTGAGGAATTGAACCTCCTTGAAATCTCTGATCAAGGGGTGATAACAAAACCAACTACATCGGCGAGGAAACCTGCCATTGAGGCATTCAAGTTCCAATGTACCAAATGGTTTCTAAGTCCTAATTCCTAGATAATGAGTTGAAATCGACAAGAAAAAGACTCGTCACAAGGGGCCTTAATGTATCCCACATCAATGACATGAAACAAGTAACAAGATTTGATGTAGATCGAGGAGTAACCAAATTAGCTTCGAATTACGACTTCGGGGATGGCCGACACAATAGAAACAGGACTACATAAATGAGTCAACTCAATAGAAGGCTTTTTGGGTTGAACTTTATTTTTGAACATATTGATGACACGACAATTGTCTTGGAAACATTGAATCAACAACAAGGATCACAAACCAAATTGTAATCTTATAGGAGTATTATCAAGAGACAAGTGGATTTTACCAACCTAGACACAAGGTGAGTGAAAGGGTTGTCATGTTCAAAAGTGACTCTTCCATGGAATATAGGTTTGAACACATTTCTTTCCCAATTTTTCCCCACCATTTCCAGCGAGTACCTCTTTGTTTTACATAAGTTTGAGGAGGATAGCATATGCTTGTCAATTTAAGATTCATCCAACCGGACGAGTCCTTCGTAGTATGTTTAACGAACCTTAAGAAGGTGGTTCAATCTCATATGGGCCTTTTGATGTTTGTTTAACGGGTCCAAGGAAACTCACGGAGTTTTCATGTTTAGAGAGTCGAAAAACACTTAAAGATAAACTCTCCCCGTTCCATTTTCATGTTTTCATCATCCCTATGACCGCTAATGATGTAAACCTATATGTTGCAACTTCAGAGGGGTCAGTGGCCTGAGTTCCTGAAGAGAGGGAGAAGAACTTTTCCTAAGAAAGAAGTTTCATTTTCCTTTGTAAAAACCCTATAAAAAGAGGAAGTTCGCGGGTTGCATTATAGCTAGGGTGTGAGAATGCTTAATTCTCGCAAGCTGCATCATATCTAGGTCACGAGGAGTTTCATTCTGCTCATATAGGCAGAAGGGTGCGAGAATGCTTATGCGTGGGAAAAATGAGTGTTTTCTCGAATCTTCTAGAAGGAGAAACTTCCATGGTGAGATGGAATCTGAATGGTTTTGGATCTTACTCTCTTTCATGATTTAGTGGGATCATCCTAACCTCCTTACTTTATCCTCTTCATCTTATAAAGGAGAGGATCTCTCATGGAGAGGGCTAAGTTGGTTGGCTTGGAATTATTGGCTTGGGTGGAGTATCTTTGAGTTTTCTTTGTCAAGATAGATTGTGAATATTATCAGATGTGTTCTCTCGGAATTCTTGGAATGGAAGTGTGTGGGGAATGAAGGACAATTGGAAGGGATATTATTACGACATCAAAAGACCCGCGGTTGTAATCTCTCTTTCACATTTAATATGATACAGTAATGATTCTTTCCTATACGTCTTGTTGTGTGTTTTATTGTATGATTCCTTGATCCATACATAGGTTTATATTGAGTTTATGTTAATACTATCACTTTGGTTGGTTGTGTTCTTTTGCGGGTTCATCATTGTATGAGAGTTAGAACGGAGCTAGGATAAGCATTAGGCGAGGAGGCAACATTTAAATGGTACATCACCCATCCCCTCTTTAGTTAGTAAATTCAATATTTAAAACTTAAGGAAAGCGTCATGTTCTGGTGTATTTTTTTCTATATCTAGGTGGATCTAGGGAGATCTATTAGTGTCAGCACCTACGGTTATCCAATAACAAAATTGGCGACTCACGGAAATTACCTCTTTATTTTTACTTAAAGGTTGAGGAGGATAACATATGCTTGTCAATTTAAACTCATCGATTAGGATGAGACCCTCAGAGTATGTTTAACGAACCCTAAGAGAGTGGTTTGGTCCCATATGGGCCTTTCAATGTTTGTTCGACGAGTGAAAGAGGCTTCAGGAGTTTTTTCATGTTTAGAGAGTCTGAAAAGCACTTAAGAGAAACTCTCCCATTCTTTTTTTTCTTAAAGTAGTCTGATGAGACAGAAAAGAGATAAATTCTCGCTCAACAGATGTTTTCTTCAAATACTTTATGACATAGAGAACAAGATCTTTCGACAATCTTTTCATGTTTAGAGTCTAAAAATAACTTAAAAGGAACTCAGGGGGTTCCTTTTCATTATAACCTTTACAAGTTTGAAAAAGTGTTAAAAGTATACTCAGTTAGATTCTCATGTGTATTTATGAGCACAAGAAGAACAAAGACTAAGCTTCGATAACTTATTCTCTCATGTATTTATGAGCATGAGAAGAACAAAGACTAAGCTCATGATTGTTTTATTTTTATGCAAGATTTAAAACAAAACTAAAACTAATACTTGGGATAGATTTTATTTTTTACATAAGATTAAAAACTAAAAAACTAATAAAAGCGGGCCTGGTTTCATTTTACAAGCTTGAACTAGAAACTAATGCTTGAACCTGGTTTCATTTTTTAACACAGAGTTTGAACCAGAGGAAACCATGCTTGAGGTAGTTTGTTTCATTTTTACACAAGAAAGCGAACCATGAAAACTATGCTTGTGACTTCCCAGCGCATAACACATGGATGGTTGGTACTTAGCCCCATCTTAAGAAACTAGCGACTCTATTTCAACATGAAGTCCAGAGTATTTCCCCCAAGCCCGTTTCATTCAGCGAAAAAGGTGAAGGAAATGAAGCTTCAAATTTTAGATGAAGGACTTGACTCAAAAGAGAGAGGGAAAACTATTTCATTTCTTAATGAGATTGACATAGAAACAAAACTATGCTTTCGTAACCTCTGCGTTTCATTTTAGCGAGGTTTCCACAGAGATGAAAAACTATCCTCATAACTGGTTTCATTTTACTTGAGCTTGAAATCCAAGGAAAATCATATCAAAGACCTGTTCATTTTTACTTGAGGTTACATCGCCAAAGAGCATAAAAACTATCCTCGAATTCTTTTTGATCATGGATTCCAAGAGGACAATTCTCGGAAGGACTACCATGTCAAGGGAAAAAACGGTCATGGCTTCCAAAGAGGTCTTCATTGGAAGGAAAAAACACACTCTATAAGGACACCATCTCGAGGGTCGCAACAGGAGTAAAGAGATCAGGCTCTAACAACCCCTATCGAAGAGATCACCAATTCAGCTTCTATATCTAAAGTCATCATAAGTTAAAACCATAGGCGACAATGCCCACATAATTGACCTATGGCAGAGGCGATACCATCTGCATATAATAACAATTTAGGGAGGTAATCCAGTGGATAGCGGGCTAGAAAGTTGATCAACAATTACAATTCGTCCATCATTGAGGAAATATATCACACGAAAAGAGTAGACACAATAGCTTTCATGGGTATAGACATAATCAAGCCCAAGGAGTAAAGTGAAATTCAAGAGGTCTTGGACTACCATGGCGTCAATAAAGATAGTTTTCTCACCCAAAGTTACAAGAAAATGAGCAAGGGTCCCTAAAGGTTATTTGGTTCTTACGGTAAAACCTAACTTGGATTGCATAACCGGTGCCAGTGGAGGACAACCCAAATCTTACCAAGCAAAAGGGGACAAAATATGGCGGATGCACCTTCATCTATCAGTTTTCGAGGAACGTCTCAACCACAAACCTATACTATAGCCATGGGAAAGGAATGTGAGAGGGAAGCGAGGTCCGATTAACACACCCCAATCAAAATGGATGGCCTCATAACTTGGAGGGTTTCCATGGGAGAGGAGGAATAGCCCCCATCATGGTGATTTTGTATCAATGAGAAAAACATAGGAAATATCGGGTTTACTCTATGGCGGAGAGTAGGATCGACTGATGACGAGATTAGGTCGACCACTTAGGTTTCATTCTCAAAGGGGAGGGCGGTCGGCAGTGAAACAGATCAGCTGCTTGGGTTTCACTCTCTAACGGGAGAGTGGGATCGATCCCGAGGATGGATCGGATCAACCCACTTTGTCGACTGGTTCAGTGGGACGTGACCATATTGACCATTTGATCAACCAGACTGACTGACGGCGAAGACAAATTGATCATTCCATCAACTATAGGAGGGTCAAGAGTAAGATTGTGATAAGCAGTTGGAAGTTGTGGTTGTGAAACAGGTATGTCTTCTAGAAATTTCAAGGCTTACCCTTATGAGGGTAAGTGGAGTTGTTGAACCCCCTTTGCATAGCCATACACGGTAGCAGGCTCTACTTTCTTCTTCTCAATGGTATGGTATTCTAGTTGATGGGAGGTCATCAACATGTTTGTTTTAATGGTGATGACACAGGTTGAGGTGTGTAGACCAAGCTTCTATAACCCTGGATAGAACTTGAGGAAATCATAAGAATATGGCTGCCACAAATCCTGCAAGGGTACTTTGGCTTATGAGTTGTTTGGGTGATCTTGACATCATCAATGCTCCTAGCATGATTAACATTAACTGGTTTTTTTCCAACATGTGTGACAGTGGTTTGGAAGTTTGGATCCTTCTTATTTTTCTTCTTCTTATGCTTTCGTTTCTTCTTCTTCTTATCCACCAAGTTACCATCTTGAGATCTTTCACTTTCGGCAAAGAGATGAAATGGAAGGCGACCTTACAAGTGAAGAAGGCGAAGATCTTATTAGTGAAGGCAGGTGAAGGATCAACATAGGGTTGATGTTCTTGAGAGTGCCTGTGACTAAAAGCACTAACTTCATTCAGGGTTACCTGAGTAGAAAACAACCACACAAGCAATCCAATAGTGAGACCTGGAAGAATCAAAGTAGCAATATGAGGAGGACCAATGTTTACGTAAGAAGGAAAAACCGAGGTTCTCCAGGAAAAGGAGTTCCTTCATTAGTCATTCTGAGAATTGGCATACATAAAAATAAGATCAATCTAGAGTCCACTAGGGAGAAAAAATGACACATTAAAAATCTAGTAAGCAAGCAAACAAACCAAACCTCCTCGAGAGTAAGGCACACTGGTTGGTGATGGGAAATCCACATGTGGGGAACAAAGTAAAGAAGGGGTTGAGATAGAGCAGGTGGAAAAGAAGTTATGTTGACGACCTTCTTAACAACGGACTGCCCGCAGGTGCAAGCCCCACACATAATCGTGGGTATACCCTCCAAGGAGCCCAAGTGAGTTTGTAGCGTCAATTCCAAGGTACCGTGAAGACTTTCCCTCCACATTCACCTTGTGTAAAGTATTACCCTAAAGAGATAGGCCACTAAGGTTACCAATCACTACAGTAGTGATGCACAGGAAACAATCGACAATCCATGCGGGGCATGGTATCTAGCCGAAATCAACTTGAAAGGGCTTCACTCATCATTGTGGGTATACCTCTCAAGTGACCCCCACATAATACTGCGTAATCTCTACACCAAGTCCAACAAAGTAGGGTGAGTAAATGGCTGTATCAGTCTCAATGCGACCTCGTGATTGTTACTTGTTTGAGAAAGGGCTTCCCAAGAGAAAATGTAGTAGAAGTGGATTTAACTCTCCCTATCACAAAAGATACTATGTTTGTTTGCGGCTTTGGAAAGTTATCTTTCACACCCTATTCCAAAGCCCTATTCAATCTAATGTAGGTTTGCTACCAAAAAGATAAAAATGTCTAATCAATTTTTTATAAGGCGCTTTATTTTATGGCTGTTGTTACTCAAAGGAAAATGGCATGACAATGCAGTGTTTCGACCGACTCAAGAAAGTTATGCGAAAAGAGATGAAGATGCAATCTTTTCATTTCAATGAAAGCTATGCTACGAGAATGAGAAAACATTTATGTTATTTCGGATGCACAATGTCCCAAAATCTTAAAACTCACCAATATCAATATTCTCAAGAAATAAGGCAAAAGACTGTACACCAATGCACGATTCATAGCCCCCCACGGCCATGAGGGGGAAAAATTTTCATAATTTAAGACCAAAAAATGCCAGAATCATGCAATTTCATTTCTGAGGATGCCCCAAATCTAAAATATAAAGCAAAATTAAATCTTTTTTTTTTTTTGTTTTAAAAGGTTCACTAAAAAGGAAATAATGAACTTTGTTAAAACAAAGAAACCCAAACTAAAGTTTTCTTTTTGGCAGACTATTCAGAAGAAATCTGATCTTTCCCTAAACAATTCTAAAGAAATACAGCTTTGTAATTGAAGACACTCAAACAAATAGACTAATCCTTCAAAACCAAACAAAGCAAAGATGGATAAGAGCAACTCAAAGAATGTCAAGCAGACTGTAAACAAATCAATATAGGGTCCAAAATCTCAATCCAGCTGATCAAAGAAAACTAGTTCATCCAAAGATGACAAGACCCAATCAAAAAGAGAAGTTTACAAACAAGTTCATGATAGCGGTAGAGAATATGAGTGAGAGAATTAGGTATTCATAGAGATGGTCTTGGTAGGGTCGCAGTACTGATCTAACAGTAGGGTGCAAAAATCAATTGTTTTTGCAGGCTGTGGAGAGGTACAGTGCAAGAATGTTCGTAATCAAAGAAAATTTTGAAAGGGACAGGGAATCTAAGTGAAATTCTAGATCGAGAGAGTGCGGATGGATGTCCCTAAACTTCGAAACAGAAAACAAACGTCAAAGGAGAGCTAGACTAACTGAAAGGAAACAATCTGTTCCCAATTGGAGTTTCAATTTTATTGGATTAATCGGTATGTGCGGACACTAATAGATCTCCTAGATCCACCTAGATCTAGAACAAAAACACCAGAACATGGCCCGCTTTCCTTAAGTTTTAAATGTTAGTTACTAACTAAGGGGATGGGTGACAGCACCATTTAAATGTTAGCTTCCTCTCATAAACTCGCCATCCTAGCTCCATTCCAACGCTTTCCATACAATGATGAACCTGCAAAGGAACACAACCAACCAAAGTGGTAGTAATGGCATAAACTCAATATAAACTATGTATGTGGTCAAGGGAATCATACAATAAAACTGCTTGGTTTATAGGAAAGAATCATACTGTATCATATTAAATGTGAAAGAGAGATTTATACAACCATGGCCTTGATGTCAGTAAGATCCCTTCCAACTGTCTTCTTTCCCCACACACACTTCCATTCCAATAATTCTGAAACCACAAATCTGATAATATTTACAATCTATCTTGACAAGGAAAATCTCAAAGCCACTCTAACTAGGCTAACAATCTCAAGCCAAAACCAGTCTCAATCCAATCTAACTTTTTTCATGAGATCTCCTCTCCTTTATAAGCTGAAGAGGGATAAGGTGAGGGAGGAGTTAGGATGACCCACTAAATCATGAAAGCAAGTAGATCCAAACCATTAGGATGCCACCTCACCCACTAAATCATGAAAGCAAGTAAGATCCAAACCATTCGGATGCCACCTCACCATGAAAGTTTCTCCTTCTAGAAGATTCGAGAAAACGCTCGTTTTTCCCACGTGTAAGCATTCTCGCACCCTGCCTATAAAGAAGATTGCGAACTCCTCACGACCTAGCTATGATGCAGCCCACGAGAATCATGCATTCTCACACCCTAGCTATAATGAAGCCTGTGAACTTCCTTTTTTATAGGGTTTTTACAAAGGAAAATGCAACTTCTTTTCTCAGGAAAAGTTCTTCTCCCTTCTCTCTTCAGAAACTCAAGCCACTGACCCCTCTGAAGGAAACATATAGGTTTACATCATTAACGGTCATAGGGATGACTAAAATAATGTGTAACAAGAACCGAAAAACTGCTATAAGTTTCCAAAATCTTCTTTTGAGCTAGTTGGACATGATGGGTGGCCACCGAGATCCTCCTTGATCAACCTGTTCAGAACATAGTCAATTTTATACTCTTTTTTCTTAGAATTTGGACAATAATTCAATGGTGACCTATGTTTCTGGGATTGAGTAGAATACTTGAAGGGTGTCTTCAAAAACTTGGTATTTCATTTATTTCTACAATTTATTCATCAGTTTTATTGAATTTTATGGATAAGTAAGACATTCACATGATATTTGAAAATAGTCAAAGATGATGTTTGTTTTACGAATCTAGTTGGATTTTTTTGTCTACTTATGAAATAATTGACATCTAAGGATTTTAAGATCAATTTGGCATCAGAGTTGGTTTTGAAATTTATTTGCAAGTGAATTCTTACGAGGTCCAAATATAAGCGAGGTGAAAGAAATCTTGCAAGTTATAATCTTGAAATTGGTTCAAGGACCTTCACTCAAAGAAGAGAAATGGATTCAACAAGAAGGTTAGGTCCTTATGACTCTGAAGATGATTTCTTCGAGGCATTTAGTTTAATGAATTCCATGGTGGAAGAAATGTACGAGGATCGAAAGAGGGCCAAGGGAGAAAGTACATCAGTAAAGAATGAAGCAATGATAGAATAATGAGAAGGTCAAGAACCTTTACATCCCCCTTTGTCTCCATCATCATCATCATCATCCTCGTCATGATTGTTAGCACTCTATAAATTTGTTCGACTGATAAAAAAAATGACAGAGATAACCTACAAACCACTTTAGAGTTGGGTACTAGCCTGCACAACTTAGAGAGGGCTCTCTCTTGTCACTTGGTTTCAAGTCAATGGCTAGGTTGTGTTGCTTTGAAGGGTTTTTTATAATTTCATTGGCAAGGAAGGGGAGGGACACTTAGGTCTATGGAGTCAAACTTCTGAAAACGAATGGAAGCACTAGCTAGTCGGTAGAACTCTCCAGAGGATAAAGGCTAAATGAGGTGATGAATCTGAGTTATAAATTTTAATTTGTAGAGTCTAAGAAGAAAGGAAAAACATTTAATTGCATCAGAGCATTAAATAAAATGAATTCTGACTTAGTTAGGAAGAACTTAACACAGTTTAAATTGCTTAAACCGAGAGCATCACAAGATGAATTCTAGGCCTTTAACTATCCAATTTAAATAGAAGACAGTGAAAATAAAATTTAAGCACACAGGAAATATATAAGAAGAAAGAAGACAAAACTCAGACCACCACCATTAGAATCTTTTCGTGGAAAATTCAGGACATTTGCATGTGTATTCTATTTAGATTCATAAAAATACATTCAAATTTCAAATAGCTAAGATCGTGCCCTTGCACTTCTACCAACAACTAATACATTTGGAACTCCTAATATTTATACAAGTTGAGTTCCTTCGGTTTAAAACCGGTTACAATGATTATAAAGAAACATTTCGGTTTTGAAATCGATTAAAATGATAAGAAAGGAACGTTTCGGTTTTGAAACCGATTACAATGATCAGCAAGAAAACATTTCTTGATCCGGATTGTGGCTCCTCTGGCGTTTCAATCCCTTTCTTCGCCACTTGTTCTTCTTCGGTCTTTCATCTGATCTGCCATCTCTAGTGACATCTAGACATCATTTGTCGGGCCCTGGAAAAATGCATTTTTTCTTACCCAACCTGATTATTTCCTTCCATTGCAAGTCAGAATGAATAATCTGTCATTTCCTTTATCAGAATCTCCAGGTCAATGCAGGACGCATATGACATGACCGACAGTTTAATCTTGATTGCGTTGAACTAATTCAAAATTTCAAAGTCTGTGATCAGATGCTCAACTAATGTAGCTCCTTTCAAATTTTCCTCTAGGGTTTCGAACTTAGAATGACCCATTCTGCACTGAGTCAAATGAGAATTGTATTCTTCCTGATCATACAATTTTCCCTTGCCATCCCAAAATGGTGGAAGACCTTTGGCGAATAATTCTTCAAACAAATCTTTGAACTCTTGTACACTCTATTCCATCTGTGTTGCCTTAGTTTGGACTGATTTCAATAGGTTATGTTTAGAAATAACCCTCCTAGCCCAGATAATCAATGTAGTTATGTCTTTAACCCCAATAGTCTGAAGGTCTGCAGTAGGAACAACGTTGAGTAGATTTATGGCGTTATGGGCCCATTATGATGGTTTCTTTGCTAAAGTTTCATTTACAACAGTGCACCTATTTCTGGTTGTAATGGTTATGTTGTCTTTGTCATTAATGAAATTCAAATATGATCTGAACTTGGCAGCTTTAGCAGCTATAGATTCCCAAATGATATGATTGGCCCCTTGCAACAGACCTTTGCCTCTTAACCTCATCTTCAATTTATTTATTCTTTCTTGCAAGACTTCATTTTCCTTTTGAAATTGAGCTATATTTTCATCCTTTGCCTGCAATTCTTGCTTCAATTTCTCTATGCTTCCTTTCAGTCCTTTGATTTCTCCTTCTTTCAAGCTAACTTATGACATATCCTGGACAATTCCTTTAGTGTTTGACCCAACTTCTGTAGTAGGAGATGCAACTACAATCTTGTTTAGAAATTATGTCTGCTCTTGTGACCATTTCACCTTTTCTTGTTCTAGCTGCAACACCCTAGCCTTGTAGTCCAATGTCTCTTGACGAAGTGTTTCCTTTTCATGTTCTAGAGCAACCAATTATGTTTTGATTGTGGAAGCTCTATAGCAGACATTTTCAATTTCTTCTTCAAACTTTGAATTAATTTGTCCTTCTCATCTAATGAATATTTCAACCCTTGGGGGCCTTTAGATTCCAACCTCTTGACCTCAATTTTCCAAGCTCTACTAGATGCATTTTCTTGCCTCAACTGTCCTTCCAATTTTGTAACACCATGTTTCCCCCAGTCTGTAAATATAACTTTATTGGCCATGAACTATGGCAAACTCAAAGTGTGAATGTTTGATTTGGTGGACCTTTGTATGAAGGTCGATGAATGTAAATGTTGTTATTTTAATAGATAATGGAAATATGTTGCATGAATGTTGAGAAGGGGATGTGCTAAGAGAGACCATGATTTCTAATGAAAAGGCAGTGGAGGGGACCCAGAATGGTTTCGTTAACCTCCACCAAACCAGTACTATGTTGGTTTTAATTGCTCAATATCAGAACAACCCTCTGACCCGAAATGAATTACAGTCAGACTGGTAGGTGGGAAGGCATCCTCAAGAGTTAATGTTGGGATGGGGCAGGCCGCCCATCTGTAAGGCTTCCGGGCCTAACCATGGACTGTGATTTCAAGCCACACACAATCTTGCTGAGGAAGGCAAAGAAGGAAGCGTGGTGTGGGAAGGGGGAGGGCCTGCGAAGAATGCAGAGACAAGAGAGGAAACTCTTGGGTCCAAGGAAGGATTGAAAGTGAAAGTGAGTTATGATCACAGAGGATAGAGACTGATTCAGGAGAAAGAGAGTAACCTTCGTCCTCATCTATTCTTTTATAGGGAGAAGGAGAGTAACCTTCGTCCCTAACTTTTGTTGAGCTGGAAGTGAGAGATTGAATCTCAAATCATCATGGCCTAATCTTGGGGTTGGCCAATGATAAATCTATTGGGATTGACTGAGCCTATGGTTGGGTGAAAATGATCACCCCTCTTAGCATTCGCATCATGCCTTATGATTTTGATAAGTTTTTTTATGCCTTGTGCTTTGAATTGGAAATAATGAATGCATGACTTGTATTTATATGCCTATAATGGTTTCTGTATTGAATGATTAAGTTAGAAGTATGTGTTTGTTCCTTGAGAACTTGCATATCTTCTTGATTTCCTTATGCTCTAGTTTAATTCCTCAGAACCACTTTCCTAGAGAATTGTGTCACCCTGCTAGAGTCGTGTGAGTATTCCCCTGATTGTGGAGGTTGAACCCCACAATCACTATGAGGACGGAGTCTAATAATCTCAGGAGAGGTAGTGCAAGTATGCTCCGAGTCTCTSCAAGGTGGGAAGAGACCGAGACCATCATAAGTCCTAGAGTTGAGGAATGAACGTAAGGAGTGCRYGGAAGAATGCTTCCAAGCATTACGTTTGAAAKAAAGAGTGAAAAACTCTTAAGTTCTTCGAAGCCAACAAAGCTCAGGAAGAATAGTGAGGTTCAAGTATCGAAAGGGAATATCCTTTCGTTTAGAAAATGATTGGATGATGTTCGTTTGGGAGAACCCAGGGTCTATCATGACCATTGGATTTGAAGAAGGGACACAAGYGTTAATGCATCGACTCCTTCAGTCTTCGYAGATTCGTACGTCGAGAGATTCGCAAGTTGTCGTGACTAAACTCCCGAAACCCGAAGTTGCGATGTGATCTGGACCATAGATTTAAGGATCTATCGGGACCCTCCTTGACCGTCGGATTGGCGAAATCGTGGATCCACACGTTGGGAGATTCATACGTTGGCGCGACTAAACTCCCGAAACCCGAAGTTTCAATGTGATTTGGACTATAGATCTAAGGATCTATCGAGACCCTCCTTGACCGTAGGATAGGAAAAATTGGGGATTTGCACGTCGGGAGATTCGCACATTGGCACGAATAAACTCCTGAAACCTGAAGTTGTAATGTGATCTAGAACGTATATCTAAGGATCTATCGGGACCCTCCTTGACCGTCGGATTGGCGAAATCAGGGATTTTCACATCGGGAGATCCGCACGTTGGCATGACTAAACCTCGAAAACCCGAAGTTGCGATGTGATCTAGACCGTTGTATCAAGGAAGATCATGGACCGTCGATCTGACGCGAGCAGATTAATGAAAGAGTATGTGGGAATTCAAAATCCCCTAAGAACCAATCTCAGAAGAGATAAGCACTTTTTAAGAGCGCAGATGGGGTCCAAGAGGTGAACTTGTTTCAATTTTGTAAGCTCCGGAAGGAAAGAGGAAGTAGATACCCATATATCAGGGCTCACAGGAGGTATATCGAGGGTCGAGGCCTCTAAAACATCTAAAATCTTCCAAGTCAGGGAAGAAAGTGAAAGATCAGGAGCAGGAGCATCAGAGACTGTTGGATCGAGAACTATGAGAGATCTAGATCGTGGGAATTCACATCTAGACAATTAGAAGAGCGCATAGGAGGAGATTGGATCTGGGCCATCAGATATGAGTGAGAGGATCAACAGTCATTGGATCCAGGAAAGGTGCACAAGGGTTAAATTGTTTGAAAGTATACAGGAGAATGGGCTTTGGCAAGTCTCGAAGTTCCAAAATCATCGGAACTGTCCATCGTCGGGGTAGACAGATGGTAGCATATCCGAGATTTCGAGGATTCAGACTTTGGAATATTCGCAAGGGAAAGAGTAGAGTTGATCCTAGCCATTGGTGCTGGGAAGGACACGTGGTGAAAGAATAGCATTTCACTGACTCGCACATCAGGAAATTCAAAGGATCGTTGATTTGACACGGGTGAATTTTGGGAAATCGGGAATCGGGGAAACAGAGGTAAGCCAACCTCCAAAGTCGCGAAACGCGAAATCCTGATTCGCGAGAGAGAAGATCAGGATCGTTGGATCGCGAGAGAGTGTGGTCACAGCTGGAGGACATATGAAGGAAGGGGATAGCACTGAAATCTAGCACGTGTTTCTCAAACCCTTCAAAAAGGGGGGCTTAGGAAAGAGTCATGGATTGGAAGAACTTGCAACAGAAGAAAGGGGAAACTAAAGAAAGTTAAGAAAAAGTAACATTTATATATTATCCGTTGTGGATGTGTGACAAAATGGTATCAGAGCATGGTTACAACACTTGGCCTGCTTGGGCTTACAGACAAGTCGCTCAAAAATGCTATTTGGATTACTTTTAAAGGAGTGACACCCTACCTTGCCTCTTTCTTAAAAGTCTGGTTAAAAATGTTAGTAAAGAAAAGAGTGAAACTTTCTACTATGTGTATGCATTTAATAAATTGAACTGTGTATTGTTCATAAACCGATATATTGTTATCTAACAATAAGTGTTTTTGTCAACACTCGAGCAGTCAGTGAATCACAGGAAAACTCCAAGACTAAACGATGGTGACATTTCATGAAGTGGGGGATGGCTCCCACAATAGAGATGAAGAATCTGAAGAAAGGAGGGCAGTGGAAACCCCTCCAGATCTGGCTGAAACTGTAAGGAGACTTAGGGCCGAGTTACAGAGTTTCCAGGCCAACAATGAGAGATTGATAAAGGAGCAAGAGAAACAAATATAATTAATACATCCTTGCTACAGAGCTTATCTGACATATAGAGGAAACTGCAGCATGAACCTGCAACCAGTCATGTGGACCGACTACACAAGAAGAGAAGTCAGAGTCCACCTGAGATCCGAAAGCATGAATCCCTAAGTGACCCCACTGGGATAAGTACCATGAAGAAAGTCCAGCCTGGAGGAAAGGGACACTCATCGAAAGAGTCCTCTAGAAAGGAAGCTGACAACTCCAAAGGATCTTCTAGTATCAGGGTCGGCTCGCATCCTCACAGGAAAGGAAAGAAATGGAAGCGTTCCAAAACCCATAGTCCTGAAGAGTTCAAGAAATCCAAACCACCTCTTTCGATGGAGAGATTAAGAAGGGAGAAGAGGCGAAAGCTTGGCTGCTTGGTTTAAAGAAGTATTTCAAAGTCCATGAATCCTCTGAAAACTTGAAGGCTCGAATAGCCATCTTCAACCTGAATGGAAAGGCTTCCATATGGTGGGAAGACCTTAGGAATGTGAAAGGAATCCATGAGAAGGACTTGTCATGGAAATAGTTTGAGAAATACTTCAAGAAGCAGTATCTATCAGAAAAGTACATGGATGGGAAAACTAAGGAATTTTATGAGCTCCGGCTGGGGCAACTCACCATAGATGAATTTGTCAATCAATTTCTTGAACTACTGAGGTATGTACCCTATATAAAAGATGAAAAAGAAAAAATGCAGCGGTTCATTAGTGGGTTACCTCAGACCTACCGGGATAAGATTGAGTTCGACAAACAAAATACCTTAGAAGAAGCTATCTAGAAGGCGAGGTATTGTTATGAACATTTTGGGAGTAAGACAAGACCCCAGGAGGACTGGAAAAAGAAGAATAGTTCAGGATTCTAGAAGAAAGGGTTTAAATCCTCAAGATTTAAGAACTATGGAAAAGATTCTAGAGGGAGCCTTCCTGCTAGAAGTGTATATCAGAAAAATTTCCCCTCTCAAAGTGGAAATAAACCTTTTAAGATAGTCCCAATGAGGACCGACAACCTTAAGAAGGAACCCTTAAAATGATGGGGTTGTGGAGAAGATCATAAATTGAGGGACTTCCCACATAGACAACAGAATAGTAAGAGAGTCTACAATATCCAAGAAGTTACCACAGTCAATGATGTGGCTAGGAGCATGCCACGAATCTATGCATCCTTGGACAATAATCAAGCCGACCACCAAGCTTCAGTAGTGGAACTGGAAGGTATGATCACCAACCATCTAGTTTCTATTTTAATTGATCCAAGTTCTAATTTGAGTTATTTGGCCCCTCAGGTTGTTGATAAGTGTAAATTACAACCAATTAGACATGTTAAACCATGGTTGGTGCAATTAGCCACTGGGACCAAAAGGAAGGTGGTAGAGGCCATACCATCCTGTCAATTCATCATGGGTGGATTTCCCACCCGAGAGACCCTTAATGTACTTCCCCTGGGTTCGTATGACTTGTTGATTGGTATGGATTGGTTGGATGCTTATAAAACTAAAGTGGATTGTTATCATAAAACTTTAGAATGTTTAAACGAAGAAGGGAGAATGATGACCCTCCAAGATATTCAGAAGCTTGTCCCAGTGAGACAAATATCGTCCCTTCAAATGAAGAAGTATTACATAAAAGGGTGTTCCTTATATGCAATACAGGTGTTGGAATCCATTAAGGACAAAAAACCAAACCTAGAGGACCACCCCATATTAAGATAATACAAGGACATGTTCCCTGAAGAAGTACCAGGTCTACCTCTAAGAAGGGATATTGATTTCTCGATAGAGCTTACAGCAGGAGTGGTACCGGCATCTAGAACTCCATATAGGATGAGCACGCCAGAGCTAGTTGAGCTCAAGCTACAGCTAAAGGATATGACAGACAAAGGCTACATCCAACCCAGTGTATCTCCATGGGGAGATCTCGTCTTGTTTGTGAAAAATAAAGATGGTACACTCCGACTGTTCATAGATTACAGACAACTCAATAAGACAACCATAAAGAACAAGTACCCCTTACCAAGAATCGATGACCTATTCGACCAATTGGGAGGTGCTTCCATCTTCTCAAAGATCGACTTAAGGACTGGATACCACCAAGTCTGGATTAAGGATGAAGACATCCACAAAAAATCCTTCAGAATGAGGTATGGTCACTATGAATTCGTGGTGGTGCCATATGGGTTAACCAATGCCCTCGCCACTTTTATGTTCTTGATGAATAATGTACTCAACAAATTTCTGGACAAATTTGTATTGGTTTTCATTGATGATATCCTAACATACTCCAAGAACAGGGAGGAGCACGAAGAACATCTTAGACTCGTACTTCAAGTACTAAGAGAGCATCATCTCTATGCTAAGTTTAGCAAGTGAGACTTCTTTCAGAAGCAAGTCCATTATTTAGTCCATGTCATTTCTAAGGAAAGGGTGGCAGTGGACCCCGATAAGATCATATATATTATGGAATGGCCTAGCCCAAAGGATGTATCAGACATCATATCCGTCATGGGCTTAGTAGGATACTATAGAAGGTTCATAAAAGGATTTTCCAAGATTGGTTGTCCAATCACTGCCCTTCAGAAAAAGGGGATCAAATTCATTTGGACATCAAAATGTGAAGAAAGATTTTTGGAACTGAAATACCTCTTGACCCATGCACTCATGCTGAATATTGCAGACTCGGATAATAATTTCCTTGTCTGTACATATGCCTGCAAGGAAGGACTCGGAGGAGTCCTTATGCAAGAGGGGCGTGTAATTTGCTACGCGTCCCAGAAATTAAATGAGCATGAGATCAATTATGTGACCATGACCTAGAGTTGGTTGACATAGTACATGCTTTAAAAATGTGGAGGCACTACCTCCTGGGAAGGATATTTGTTCTTATGACAGACCATTGTGGGTTGAGGCACATGTTTGATCAACCAAAGCTCAATTCTAGGAAAGCTAGGTGGATGGATCTTCTTAGTGAGTTTGATTTCGAAATCAAACACATCAAAGGAAAGGAAAATAAGGTGGTTGATGCCCTTAGCAGAAGTATAAAAACAATTCATTTGGCAGAAGTAAGCACCTATGAAATGGATGTCAGGGAAAGATTCATAAATGCACAAAATACATATGCATTCTTCAAGACCGTGACCTAATACCTAAGACAATATCCTGCAAGACTAAAGTATGAAGGCTACCAAATGCTCGAGGAAGGGATGTTGACTTAAAGAAATAGATTTTATATTATGAACTGTGACGACTTGAAGAGGTTCATAATGGATGAACTACATAAGAGACCATATATTGGTCACCCAGGATATCAGAAGATGATCACGGCCACTAAGAAACAATTCTATTAGCCTGGGTTAAAGAAGGACATAGCTAACTATCTAGCTACATGCCTAGAACACCGACATCCAGCAGGATTATTACAGCCCCTACCAATCCCAGAATGGAAATGGGAAACCATCTCCATGGATTTCATCACCGAATTACCAAAGTCAACCAAGAAAAATGATGCCATCATGGTCGTGGTGGACAAACTGAGTAAATTTTCTCATTTCACTCCTGTCCAATCAACTTGTAAGGCCATAGTATTGCCAACATCTTCATGAAGGAGATATTTAGACTGCATGGCATGCCCAAGGAAATTGTATCTGACTGAGATACCAAGTTCACTTCAAACTTTTGGAAATCCCTATTGGTTGATCTGGAGACAAAACTATTATTTAGCACAGCTTATCACCCTCAAACCGATGGACAGACAGAAAGAGTGAACAAAATAGAAGAGGACATGCTAAGGATGCATGTAATGCATCAGCCTAAGAAGTGGGAAGACTACCTACCATTGGTAGAGTTTTCCTACAACAACGGTTATCAGGAATCCTTGAAGATGAGCCCTTTTGAAGTCCTCTATGGTAGACAGTGAAAGATTCCAATCAGCTGGAGTAATCTAGTGGACAGAATTACAATCGGACCTAACATGATGAAATAAATGGAACAACAAGTAGTGCAGATAAGGCAAAATCTAAAAATTGCTCAGGACCGACAGAAAAGTTACACCGACGGAAAGAGAACTCCCTGAGAGTTCAAAGTCGGAGACAATGTCTATCTTAGAGTTAGACCCCGGAAGAGTTCTCTGAGAGTGGGAGCCTGTGCCAAGTTGGCACCTCGGTATTGTGGACCCTTTGAAGTCTTAGATAGAGTGGGACATGTATCATATAGGACAACACTTCCTCCCACAGTAAAGGCACATAATGTTTTCAATGTTTCATTATTGAATAAATGTGTACATGATGCTAATCATATAATTGGCTGGTCTATGATCCAGGTGGAACCAAAGGGAGAATTCTTGCCAGAACCCCAATGCATACTAGACAAGAAGGAAACATCACTTAGGAACCGAACCATTACACAGGTCAAGGTGCAATGGAAACACTTTGGCCCAGATAAGGCTACAGGGGAAATGGAATATGCCATAAGACAGGCATATCCGATTTTGTTTACTTCTGTACATACCTATCATGTTGATAGATAGAACATCGAGGACGATGATTCCTTTAAGGGGGAGGGAATTGTAACACCATGTTTCCCCCTATCTGTAAATATAAATTTATTG
>SNQJ01S0116977.1:0-27815 GCA_010110895.2 Picea sitchensis | reverse complement strand
CATTCTTTCAGACCTCACAGATGTGAGTGAAAGATTGGCCCAGATGATTATTATTGATGATCTATACTGAGGGTAGACACTCTTTTAGATCTCACAGACCTGAGTGAAAGATTGGTCCAGATGATTCAGTTCTTGTCATAACATTGTTTCCATGCAGGATGCTATCAGATATTTGTTATGAAGAATGAATGACAGTAGATATGCTACTGTTTGTGATTGTGTTTCATAAGTTTGAGTAGTTGTGTACTACTGGAATAGACACAGGTGTGTTCTATTAATTGATATTGTACTAGTTGTCATAGGAGATTATCCAGTCGGATAATAATGACAGGTGCTCGTGGTGCTACCAGTTGAATGGTCTGTTGTGCTCAAGACCATACCTCCCTAGCTATGAGGGAGTGTTAATATTATGGTAGCTTCGGGAGGTATGAACCTCTATTGTGACCTATGACGAGACTAGAATCCTCCGGAAGGAAGCAAAGAATTAAAGGAAACCCTAGACAAGTTGTCGGCTGAACAAATATATTTAAATTGAATTTATAGATGCCCAGAAGGAGAAGTTGGCCCCAGTTAGACTGGCCAGTCCACTATAAATACAGGGCGCCAGTTTCATTATTTCATATCTCAGCAGTTGCAGTGAGAGCTAAGTCTGCGCAGGCAGTTGCAGGCAGCAACAGTTTGGTGCGCAAGTTTCTAGGAGAGCTGGGAAAGTGGTGTGCTAGCTTCTGGGTGGGATCATCTGTTCAGTTTAGTTTCTATTCTCTTGCTTGGTGCATTTAGCCTCTCTTGGCTATTGATTGCTACCAGGATTCTCTTCTCGGTCAAGGTCAAGGTGCTCGGAGGGTGGCTTCGTCCTGTGGTTGGGTGATGAGGGTATCGTCAATGGTTAAATGAGCACAATCCTCTATATTCTAACATAATTTGCTATTTCATACTTGAGTCTGTGCAAATTTAGGGGAAAACAAAGAATTTGGAGTGAAACCCCCCAAATTTGTAGACAAATTTTGAGTTTAATCTCCTCAGATTGGTCAAAGAGATGACCTGGGGCATAGATCTACAGGTTGCAGAGTCGAAAACGACCTGGAAAGGTCAAAACTCGCATTTTAATGGTCATTGTAGCGTTGAACAAAGTTAAACAAATTGATGATCGAAATTGCTTTTGATCTCAAGATCGATGGCTCAGATTCTCCATGATAAATTTAAAAATCCATAAGGTTTCATCTGTTTGGAAGGTTGAGAAAATGAACAACCGAGATTCAATTTCGGCAGTTGGGAAGTTGAAGTATATCAACAATATATATTAGTTTCGGCCATTTGGGAGTCAAAGTCGTTCAACGGCCAAGATCATCTTGAGTGAGAGATCGACGACCCAGATTCACTTAGGTTTTTGTCAAAATTTTGTAAGTGTTGGAGTTGGCCAAAGAAAATCATCGATGGGTCAATGGTCGGGCGTCGACTGGATTCGACGAAGTGTTATCAGTCGCCAATAGAAATCGTCAATGGACGATGGGCCGATGGTCGGGTGTCAACCTAATAGAAGTTGTGGATGACCGATGGGTCGAGGCTTGAGCGTCAACCTATTCGACGAGATTCTTAGGTCATCCAAGAGAAACGACTAATGGTCAATGAAGGAAAGAGGATGATGACGTGTCATGCCATGTCACCATCCACATGCCATGCTATGTCAGCCAAGTTGACACCTCAAGATGATGTGTCATGCCACATCATCATCTATGTGCCATGCCACATCAACAGCTACCACGTCAGCCAATAAGGATGGTTGATGGACCGATGATCGGTTTGGTCGATTTAGCAAGGTGTTACAAGTGGTTACCAAGAGAAATGACCGACGGTCGATGGGTCGATGGTTGGGCGTCAGTCACATTGGTGAGGAATTTCATTCACCAATAAAAATATTTGATGGACGATGATCAATTTTTGGATCGAATGGTTTAGCATTGTGTGAAAATCAGTTGTCAAGGGAATGGATCGATGGTCGACAGTCGGGTCAACAGTTTGGGAAAAATGTTGTGTGCATCCAAAGGAAAGTGTCGATCGTCGATCGTCGATGGAGCTCAGATCAATAGCTCAAATTACACCTGATTTGAGATCAACAAATTAGATTTAAAGGGTTGTTATAATAGTGAAACAATCAATTTTATATGAAAGTTTCCAAATTTTTCATATTTTTGAAGGTCACTAACTTGTAGGGCAATTTTGAGGGCCTAAAGAGCGTTTTGAGGATTTCTAATTTTTTACATTGTTAGTGATGTAGGCACCACTTAGATTATTTTCACCTTAAACAAAAGAGCTCAAGGAGATATTTCCAACAAGCTAATATGTTTGCAAAACAAATCTCGTATGAGAAAGTTACATCCAAAATAGTAAGGGTAAAATTTTGGCACCAGCTTACTTCCAGAGGGTGTAAATCATTGATTAGAAGTTCGTTTGGAGTAAAATAATAGTCTATGAAAAGATTATGAAACATAGAAAACAACCATGGATCCAAATAGAGGATCTGAGTATGTAAAAATGTGCAGGAAGAAAAATAAGACACATATAGAATACAAGGGTAAATTGAGTAAAACAATCAAAACTTCTCTGGACCATAACATTCAAATCGGAGCTCAAATTTGAGCAAACGAATAGTAGTTGGAAAGGTATTTAGGAGGGGAAGAGACCTATCCACCCATAATTTTGATGTGGGCAATAAAAATTTCCAAAAATTAATAAATATATTTTTGTAACAGTAAAAGAGTGAAAATTGCAGCATGTAAATGTTGTAACTTTTCGCTCAGAACTCAGATGGAGGCATGGGTACATCCATTGGAAATTTGTTTCAAAGATGAATGCATCTAAGGAATCAGATTTTTATTTGGTGCATTGTGTCCTTAATAAATTGGGATAAAGAGTAACATGTATTATAATTGATGAAATGAAATTTTTGTTATGCATGTTCTAACAGTTATTATTACATGCACATTTCTTGCAGAATTAGAGGTACAAGAAAGCAAATTTGGTTTTTATATGAGGACCAAATTCATGGAAGATGCTCGGGGATCTTATAGACATGAAGAGGAGATCATAAGTCTTCATGTAATCATGGGTAATGTTGAGATATAGTCTAATGGGAGAAGAGACAGGAAAGAGACTGTAACTATGAGAATCTTGCATAGAGAAGTTTAGAGCTATAGAGATGATAATGAAAGGATTATGAAGGCTCTGGAAGAGATACTTAAAAGTTTGAATATGTTACAAAAGCAAGTTAACAAATATTCTAGCACCGAGAAAGCATATAGTGTTAAACAAGTGGCTGCATCTAGGTCCCAAAGAAAAATGGATGATTATGGGAATGACAAGTAGTCAAGAAACATGAGTAGACGTCATCATTCTCTAAGAAAATCCACCAGAAGAACTCATGCAAGTGCAGGGCCAGGAAGCATCCCAAGTGTGTCTCCTATCTAGAGGAAAATAACAAGGTATGAGGCAGACATATTGCAAGGTGAGCTCAGGAAGATCAAGCCACCAACTTTCAATGGTGAGCACAGAAAAGGATAAGAGGTCGAGGCCTGGCTGTTGGAAATGAAGACATATTTACAGTTGCATGATTACCCTTCTCAGCTAGAAGCTAGAATTTCTACCTACCAGTTGCAAGGAAAGGAAACCATGTGGTGGGATCATCTTAAGAAATTCGGGAACCTTGATGAGAAGAGGATCTCATGGAGGCAATTCAAAGGATATTTCCACGATAAATATTTTTCTAAGCATTACTATGAAATGAAGATGAAAGAGTTCTTTGAACTCAAGTTGAGAAGTATGGCAAAGGATGAATATGAGAAGAGGTTCTTTGAGTTGTTGAAGTATGTTGACTTCATAAATGATGAAAAATTCAAAATCCAAAAGTTTTTAAGTGGGTTACCCTCCTTCTACAATGATAAGATACAATATGATAACCCCAAGACTTTGGAGGAAGCCACAAAAAAAACAAAACATCTTTATTTCCAAAGCAGAGGAAGGCTAGTTTTCCAAAAGGCTTGGAATGAAAATATGAAAGGGGAAAAAGGTTTTAAGCCACCCTTTTTTAAGAATAGTACCCAAGAAAATAAGCAAGGTCATTCAACCCAAAATGAGCACAAGACTGCAGATTCATTTGGAAAAAGGTCAAGGTAGCATCTTGTACATTGTTGGGGATGTGAGAGAAATCACTTATATAGGGACTTCCCTCACAAAGGGGAAAGAGTGAGGATTGTTTACAACATTCAGGAGGATGAAAAAGTGGAATACATGGGAGGAAACATGCCAAGGATTTATGCAGACTTGGACAGAAAGCAAGCGAAATATTAGTCCCCCGTGATTGAAGTGGAAAGTAAAATTTATAACCAACCCATAACAACTTTAATTGATTCTAGAGCTAGCCATAGTTACATAAAATCTAACATTGTTAAAATATTTCATTTGCAAAGGAGTAAGCATAAGAAATCTTGGTTAGTTCAGTTAGCCACATGAGCTAAGAGAAAGATCAATGAGCTTGTTAAAGATTGTCTGATAGACATAAATGAGCTCAACACAAAGGTAGATGTAAACAGCATACCATTGGGTTCATATGATTTTCTAATTGGCATGGATTGGTTGAAAAAACACCGTGTTTTCCTAGACTGTTACAACAAGACAATCACATGTATTGATGAACAAGGATAGCAAGGAAAGATTCAAGGCATTCCAAGAGTTGTAGTTGTTAGAGATATTCTAGCTATGCAGTTGAAGAAGAGTTTCAGGAAGGGATGTCATATTTTTGCAGCCCACATGGAAGAGGCAACCAAAGATAAAGTGACAAACAATGAGGACCATCCGGTCTTAATGGATTTTGAAGATGTTTTTAGGGAGATCCCAGAATTTCCACCAAAGAGAGACATTGATTTTTCTATTGATTTGGTGTCAATATCTGCCCCAGTGTCCAAGATGCCTTACAGAATGGACACATCATAATTGAAAGAGTTGCAGATGCAACTTGAAGAATTGTTAAAGAAGAGGTATATACACCCAAGTGTGTCATATTAGGGAGCCCCAATGCTATTTTTAAAGAAGAAAGATGGAACATTAAGGTTATGTATTGATTTCATACAGTTGAATAAGATCGCCATAAAGAACAGATATAATTTACCAAGGATTGATGATTTGTTTGATCAACCGAAAGGTGCAAGAATGTTTTCCAAGATTGACTTGAGATCAAGCTATCATCAAGTGAGGATTAAGGAAAAATATATTAGCAAGACAACATTCAAGACAAGATATGAGCATTATGAATTCATAGTAGTGTCATTTGGGTTATCAAATGCCCCAGTTGTTTTATGTGCATGATGAATGGAGTTCTCAAGAAGTACCTAGACAAGTTTGTAATTGTGTTCCGAGGTGATATACTCATCTACTCTAAGTCAGAAGAGGAACATGAGAAAAAATTGAGAATGGTGTTGCAATTTGTAAGAGAGCATAAAGTTTGTGCTAAGCTAAGTAAGTGCATCTTTTATCAAAAGAAGATTCACTACTTAGGGCATATAATTTTAGCAGAAGGGATAGCAGTTTATCCTGAGAAGATAGAAGACATTAGAGGATGGTCAACACCAAAAAATGTCACAAAGGTCAGATCATTCATGGGTCTTTTTGGTTCTTACCAAATATTCATTAACGGATTCTTGAAGATTGCAAAACCAATCACTTATTTGCAAAAGAAGGGAGTGAGATTTGAATGGAATTCCAAGTGTGAAGATATTTTTTAGCAGTTGAAAAACATATTGATTAGTGTGCCAATATTGAAGATTGCAGATCCAAATGAAGACTTTGTAGTGTGCGCGGATGCGTGCAAGGAAGGGCTTGTTGGAGTCCTTACACAAAATAATCATGTGGTGTGCTATACGTTCATAAAATTAAAGGAGCATGAGAGGAATTGTGCTCCCCATGATCTAGAGTTAGCAAAAATTGTACATGCATTGAAAATGTGGAGACATTACCTCATGAGGAAGAAATTTTTAGCTAAGGATAGACAAGTGTGGTCCGAAGCATTTGTTTGGACAACCAACATTAAATGCTAGACAAACTAGATGGTTGGAATTTATGAGTGAATATAACTTTGAAATTAAGCATATAAAGGGAAAGGAAAATCAAGTAGCTAATGCACTCAACATGAGAGCCATGTTGCAACCATTAGCATGTATAGGACTGATCTAAAAGATAAAATTATTACAACAACAAATTCGGATCAACAATACTTGAGCACAAAAAAAAATTACAACAAGAAAATTTTTAGCAGAAATTTAATTATTATGAGATGAAAGAATATGGAATTCTCATGTACAAAAGCAAAGTATATGTATCGAATTCCAATGAACTGAAAAATGCAGTGCTAAAGGAAATGCACAATGTGTCATATGATGGATATCCAGAATATCAAAATACAATTGCATCTATGAGAAGCCAACACTTTTGGCCAGGAATGAAGATGGAAGTGGCTAATTACATAGCCATGTGTCTAGAATGTCAGAAAGTGAAGACTGAGCAGAGGCATCCAGCAGGGTTATTGCAGCATTTCCCTTTCTGAAATGGAAGTGAGAAGAATTTATAGTTGATTTTACTACAAAGCTTCCCAAAACAATGAAGCAACATGATACCATCATGGTGGTGGTGGATAAATTGACTAAGGTAACACATTTTATTCTCATGAAGACTACACACAAGGCAAACAATATTGCAGAGATCTATATGAAAGAAGTTTACAAGCTACATGGGGTGCCTAAGGAAATCGTTTCAAATAGAGATCCAAAGTTTACTTCCAATTTTTGGAAGGGTTTGTTCAAAGGATTTGGGACAAATCTAAATCTTAGTATAGCGTATCACCCAGAGTCCGATGGAAAAATAGATAGGACTAACAGAATAATTGAGGACATGCTTAGAATGTATGTGATGGATCATCCATCAAAGTTGGAAGATTATATTCATTTAATTGAATTTGTTTACAATAATGGGTATCATGTCTCATTGAAAATGAGTCGATTTGAAGCATTGTATGGCAGAAAGTGTAACATGCTAGTGAGTTGGGATAATTCAGCAAATAGAGCAACTGTCGGACCATATTTATTAAAGGAAATGGAAGAGAAGATGAAAAAGATCAAGCAGAATAAAAAGACTTCCTAGGATAGGCAGAAAAATTATGCAGATAAGAACAAAGTGCTTAAAGATTTCAAAGTGGGGGAACATGTGTTTTTAAAATTGAAAGTGAAGAGAAGTTCACTAAGATTAGGAAGTTTCCCAAAGTTGGCAGTGAGTTATTGTGGACCTTTTGAAATCTTAGAAAATATAGGGCCAAATTCATACATGCTAGCATTTCCTGCATCCATGAGAGTGAATAATGTATTTCATGTGTCATTATTAAAGAAATATGTGCCTGACCCTAACAACATAATTGATTGAAATATGATCTAGGTGGAGCATGAAGGGGATTTGCGGGTGGAACCAATACGCATCCTGGATCAGAAATTCAAAATGCTCAGGAACAAATCCATAGGGTTGGTAAATGTTCAATGGACCTGCTACAGTCATGTAGATGCTACATGGGAGCATGAAGAAAACATGCAAGAAGAATACCTGCAAATTTTTGACAATTTTGAAGAAAACAAAACGAAAAACTCCATTTTGAGCATCTAGAGTTCTAGAACCACATCTAAGAGTCCTAACCAACTACGTCGGGGACCCTGATAAAAGAATGGCACATTCATTGGGTTATCCTTGATAAACGAATGGTACATTCCTTGGGATTAACCTTGATAAACGAATGGTACATTCCTTGGTATTAACCTTGATAAACAAATGGTGCATTCCTTGGGTCTGCGAGTTGCGAGGAACAAGATATTTTGGTTGGAACTGTTACTGAAGTTGTGAAATTGCAGAATTTTATTTTCTAAGTATTGTGATGTAAATTTGTATATGGATATCGGCATAGTGTGCATCGAGGACGACACACAATTGTAGGGGAGGGGGAATGTAACATACCCACTATAATCCCCAATTTAATTAATGTTTAAAGTAGATATAATATGTGGCTACGACCAAGCGATGTAATATGCGAATTGTATTTTTGAATGTTAATAATAAAATGTGATGCAAGATTCTAAGGGGACATGGACAGAGGTGGGGGATGAATTAATCCACAAGAGAAGGGAGGGTCTAGGATAATGTCTTAGAAGGGTCCAAGGGGAATTATACATGTATATTAATTCAACCAATTTTCCTAAAATTGCTATTGGTATATGAACCTTCTAATTTCTGATTGAGTGTTCCCAAACCCAATTATTGAATACATGTAAGAGGGTGAGTGTGAGTGGTCACATCCCATAGTTATTTGGAGCATGGGAGATTTTACACAATCAATTTTTTGGTGCATGAACAGCAAGGAGAGAAAGAAATAGAGATTGAAACTAGAACAACCATGGAGGGTGAATTCTGGATCATGTTGGAGTGTTTTGGAGTTGAATACCGAAGAGTCGGGTTGTCAGGCCTGAAGAGTGAAATCCTATGTGAGTTGCACTATAACAACAAGTGTTTTTTGTTGTTTGCTAGTATTTTTTCCTAAAAACAAGTTCCCTTGAGTTCCCAGTTGAGAGATTCTCGATTACTTATGCCAGAGAGACCGTGATAAATTAATGGGATGCCCGAGGGGCTAAGATCAATGAAGGGGTACTTTCCATGGGTTGAGCAGTTCAAGAGGAAGAGAGATGGTGGGAAATCGATATAGTTGTAAGATAATATTAGTGGGATGTGGGATTTATGAGCTGTGAGTGGACACTGAGAGACCACCCTCTTTTGTAGATTACTAGTATAAGCTCGGGGTGACTTGTTGCTAAGATTTGGAACAATAAGTCTATGGTTGGGTGGAACACCTATCCCAAGCAACTGGTTGCACAAATCAATTAAAAAACAAGTGTTATATCTTATTGTTTTGTTATATTGTGTTTAATTGTTGTGTTTTACTCCAAGTATAAGAACATCTTTATATGTTGTTGTAATGGAGTTTATTAGTTTCATTCATGTTCATTTTAATATGTTGTAGATGCATCAATTTAATGGTATCGGATAGTATTTAAATCTGGTTGTAAGTCGTAGTTGAAAGCTACAAGAAATTGAATTAGCTATAAAAACTTTAATTTTATGAGTATGATGCATCGTAATGTTCCTCAATTGGACTAGGGGATGTTACACATGAGGCTAAGAGGGAACATGTCATGTACATGCATTATTTTCTCTCTCCTCCACATGTGTGTCTTAGTTAACTAAGGTTTTCATTGACATTTGACTTAGACTAGGTGGCAAATAACTCTGGTTTTTGTGAGTGAGTATGTACATCACTCTAGATCACTAACTATGGTGAATTCTCTTAGCCATGCAACTTTATATGGTGCATTCTTTTAGTCATGCATCTATCTATGACACATTCTCTTAGCCATGCATCTATATATGGCACATTCACCTATTATTAGGGATTATTCATGTATTTATTACTCACTCATGTAATATAGTTAACATGTTCATTCTCAATTCTTTCTCTCATTCTTGCTTCTTTCTCTTTGGTTATTTTTGCAAGCTTTTTGTGAATTTATTTGGCTAGGTTCTATATGAATTTCACATGGTATCAAAGTTTGTGACACTACTCTTTCAAAAAATTTACAATTTGAAATGACCGACTTAGGATATTTGCATTATTTCCTTGGCCTCCAAGTTTTGCAAACCAAGGAAGGAATTTTTCTTTCCCATTATAAGTATGCTTGTGACCTTCTTCACCACTTTCACATGGAAGATTCTACACCAAACCATTCTCCCTTCCAGTCTAGAGCCGAAATTGCTACCACTTTTACTTCTCTCGAAATTGATTCCACCTTATAGTGTGAGTTAATTGGTATCCTCTTATATTTGACTCATACCCATCCTGATATTTCCTTTGTTGTTGGTCTTGTTTCCTAGTATATGCGAACACCCCATGGAAGCCATTGGAAATCAACTAAAATGATACTTTGATATGTCTAGGGTATAGTTAAGTTCAAGATACATTACAGTTCAAGGGGGGCTCCTTTGTTGGTTGGTTTCACTAATTCAGATAGGGCCGACGACCCTAATGATTGAAAGTATATTGTAGATTATGTTTTCAACCTTGGTTCTAGATCTGTCACTTGGGCATGCAAGAAACAACAAGTTATTATTCTTTCTTCGGCAGAAATAGAGTACCAAGAAATGGTTAATGCAAGTCAAGAAGCCTTGTGGATTTGACAGATCCTTTCATAGTTTGGATTCCAGTAGCAAAATTTGACCAACCTCTGGTGCGACAAACATAGTGTCATCAAGCTTGCCAAAGACCCAATTCAACATCAACGGAGAAAACACATCGAGCTACACATGCACTTCATCAGAAATCTCATTCATGATCGAGTTATTGAAATGTTTTTTTTTTCCCTATAGAAGATCAAGTTGCAAACATTTTTGCAAAGTTTCTTATAGAAGCGAAGTTTTCCAAACTTCGATCTATGTTAGGAGCTCAGGAAGTTGTCATTAAGGGGGCATAGGCTCTAATGCCTCCTTCCTTCTCCTATTGTGTCTCCTTTGTAAATCCTTCAATCCTATCCCAAGTTGTTCTTAAGGGGGGATGTTAGGATATTTAGACACTTAAGAGTTTGTTAAGATCAACTTGGTCTAATGTGTCGTTAGGTTAAAGTGTGTTTCTTTAGTATGCATTTGTATTTAGGAAATCCGACAGTCACGATATGTTCTCAATATAGAGTGATCTGACGGCTCATATTCTCCTCGATATTAACGACTACATTGATATATTTTTGTGAATGGTTACCGAAGGTGTTCGTCCCTTATGGAACACCCGATTGATCCATGATCTCTATTTAAAGAACATGGTGGGTCATTTTTTGATGATAGATTGTGAGAAATTATCTTGTAATTCTTTTGTAATTTTTTCTTATGCATTAATAAATTGTTCTAAGTGGTTGTGTTGGGTGGGGCCATGCATGTTTCCTCGAAGGGGTTTTTCCATGTAAAAACATCATTGTGTTGATATTTGACCTGGTTGAGTGAATGGTTACTGAAGGTGTTCATCCTCTGTTGGAATACATGTGTTGTTGAACACAAAAGGCATGACCAACCACTCAAAAAGGTCTTCTTTAGATTTGAATTTTGTCTTCCATACATCATTTTGTTCTATCGAAACCTAGTGGTAGCCTAACTTCAAATCAATATTACTAAAGAACTTGGCACCCTTAATCTGATGAAGAATATCATCAATCCACGGGATTGGGTATTGGTTCTTGACAACTATTTTGTTTAGGGATCTATAATCAATATAGAGTCTACATGTGCCATTCTTCTACACCAACACAATGGGGATGCCACAAAGCGAGGAGCTCGGTCGAATGTGGCCTTTTCGGATAAGCTCATGAATTTAATGTTTTATTTCCTCATTCTTCGAAAGGGGGCATCTATATATTGGACAATTCGATAAGGGAGCACCAGGTATCAAATGAATGGGATGTTTGACTTGACATTATAGAGACACCCCTATAGGTGAGGCAAAGAGGTCTCTATATTGATCCGAATTGGATCTTGGAAAATTTTTGTAAATGTTGTAAACAAACATGTTTTGTTTTATTTCATTTTATTTGGTTTTCTAGCTCAATGGGAAGGTGAAACGAACAGTTGTGATTGTTGGCCTTCCAAAAGAAGCGCATTAAAAATAATGAGAGTTGTAGTGAAGAGGAAAACAAAGGGAGATGCAAGGAGAAATAGGGAAGGACAATAGCAGAAATTGGAGCTCGAAGAGGGTATCCTACTCGAATTTGAGTGGATGAAGGAGTTAATGTGTATGTTCACTCTAAGCAAGGGTGTCTCTCATCCTTGGCCTATGCAATTTTGTATTGTCATTGAGTAACAACACATAGAGTATGTGTATAGCTCACCCCATTGTAATTTTCTCCTCAGCATAATAAAAGTCTCATTTAAATGTTAAATATACGAGTTACTGCAATCTATGCTTTGGAAATTTAGTTTTGAGTTATGGAAATCTATGTATACTCTGTTGAAGCATCTTTTTTATCTTGTAGCACCCGTCCAAAGCGTTCTTCCACTGCCTGGATGAATTTAAACTTAACTGGGATAATTTACGAACCCATCTGTGTTTCATTAACCGCCTGGAAAAATTCACTACTACCTAGGTGTTCCCCCTTTCACTCACAGGACGTACGAAATCCATATGAACTACACGGGGTCTGTACATGCCAATATCTAATTATTGGGCGAATTCATAGATCTCTAGGTGTTTTTCTTCATTGTTGAACATCTAAATCCGTCCCTTGTATCTTTTTATTTGTTGTGGGGGATCAAAATCACCCCTAGATGTTTTTTTTAGTTGTTGGGATTCCCCAAATCGCCCTACAAGCATTTTCCTTTACTGTTGAAAATCGAATCTGTCCTCTAAATATATTTTGCAACTATTGGTCAACCCATTTCGACTAGGTTTCTCTTGAATTCGATTTGCCTTCATTTATTCGAACGAGATTTTATTTGGTCAACCAGGCCATTAAAGCATTCAACCGATTTTCCATTTGGTCGACCCAACCATAAAAGAATCCGATCGGGTTTTCGTTTTGGTCGACCCAACCATCAAATAATTCCACTGGGCTATAATTCGATTGACCTGACCGTCGAAGTATTCGACTAGTCATCCATTGGGATTACTCGACTAGGGGGTGGTCGACGGGTTTATTCGATTCAATTGATTGGAATATTTCAAGGATTACAACAAGACGAAGAAGATCAAGATAGAAAGTAGAGATTTATTCTGCAACAGAATCTGTGTTGGTGAGACGGACATGCCATAGGCCTACTGTTTATTGATCTGATGGTATCGGAGCATGTTCTGAAGGCTTGGAGAACACTTGCATGGTAAACACCCGCAACCCATACCAAAATATTGTTGTCAGGCCTACAAAGAAGCATAATACCTTCAATGGCAGGGCATCTTCATGAAGAAAATGACAAGGAAGACCCGAAGGTCAGATTGGCTCAATTGGAGCAAATCATCGCCACATTGACCGAGTTGGTGACACAACAAATTTTCTTCATCTCTCGGAAGGTTCCAAAGGTGAAACACTTGGAAACTCAGGTAATGACAACAACTTTTCTTCATCTCCCAGTGTTCCTTTCAAAGTTTAAGCGAAGCTAGAAATACCCATGTTTAATCGACAAACTAATGTTGAAGCCTTGGATAGTTGGTTGAAACAATTGGAAGTTTACTTTGGGATTTATCAAGTCCAAGAAACACAAAATATTTCCTTTGCCCGTTTGAAGATAACCATACATGCTATGTTGTGGTGGGAGAGTTATGTGGATGCACTAAGGACAATAAAGAAGCCCATGGTGTTGAAATGGGAGGACTTCAAGGCATTAATCAAGTCACAATTATATCCCATAGGCTATGAAGAGGAACAACTCATGAAGTAGCACTACCTTCGGCAAGAACAAGGACAATGAGTGCAAGAGTACACTTCTGAGTTCAAAAGACAGACCATCAAGTTAGGTATCTCTTTGGAAGAGCCACAGGTGGTGATGAAGTACCTTGGAGGACTTTTCCACCATATCCAAATATAGTTGCAGATTCATGGTGTGAAAGGCATAGATGAGGCAAGTAAGAAGGCCCTCTAAACTGAGTTGGACTCCAGGACAAGAAAACAACACACAGGCCAAGAATAAACTAGCAAGAAAAGAGACAAGAAGATAGATGCCACAACCGAGAAAAGGAGGGGTCCTAATAGACATTACAAACATTGTGATGAAGATGGACACATGGAAGAGAAGTGTTGGAAACTTCATCCATGATTGTGTCCAAAGCGGCTAAAGTCTAAGGGGAAAGAAAAGGAATCTACCAAGACAAATGAAGAAGCAATAAAAAGCACCTATGATCTAGACGAAGTTGTAGTTTGCACCACATTGCATTAGCCAAGGGCAAGTGGAGATAAACATGAACTATTCTGAATCAAAGTTCAAGGGAAGAATTGGAAGGTAAATGCCTTGTTCGATAGCGGTTCTCAATGTAACTTGGTTTCCAAAACACTAGTTGATGAGTTTGGTCTAGAAACCTACGATCTAGTGCAACCAAGTTCAATAGTATGGTTGCAGGGGAAAATTGTTATGAGAATCACTCAAAGATGTAAAATCAAGTTTTCCATTAATGTCAGCTATGTTGATGAGGTAGAATGTAAAGTTGCACCATTTTATGTCTGCGGAGTGATGTTGGGTAGCCGCTACTTGTGGGATAAGGATGCTACCTTCCACATGAGAGAAAACAAGTATGCTTGGTCAGGGGTGGCAAGGCATACCTCGTCAAAGCACATGAAGAGAGAGAGAGAGAGAGAGAGAGAGAGAGAAACCCCTCTAACAACAAAACAAGGAAAGACAAGCATGAAACAAGCGACCTTCGTCAGCAATGGAATGGTGGATATGTAAAGAAAATGGAATCCATACGTTGTGTCTCCTTAATGGTCCAGTTTTTGGGGACCAAAAGCCTTCAAATGGGGAGGTGTGATCTGAATTGGATCTTGGCAAATGTTTTTAATGTAGTAAATAAACATGTTTTGTTTTATTTCATTTTATTTGGTCTTCTGGCACAATGGGAAGGTGAAACAAACAATTGTGACAATTAGCCTTCCAAAAGAAACCCATTAAAAATAATAAGAGTTGTGGTGAAGAGGACAACGAAGGGAGATGCAAGGAGAAATAAAGAAGGCCAATAGCAGAAATTGGAGCTCGAAGAGGGTATCCTGCTTGAAGTTGAGTGGATGAAGGATTTAATGTGCATGTTCACTCAGCCTTGGCCTCTACAATTTTGTATTTTCATTGAGTAACAATACACAGAGTCTGTGTATAGCTCACCCCATTGTAATTTTCTCCTCAGCATAATAAAAGTCCCATTTAAATGTTGAATCTACGAGTTACTGCAAGCAAGGGTGTCTCTCAGCCTTGGCCTCTACAATTTTGTATTTTCATTGAGTAACAATACACAGAGTCTGTGTATAGCTCACCCCATTGTAATTTTCTCCTCAACATAATAAAAGTCCCATTTAAATGTTGAATCTACGAGTTACTGCAATCTATGCTTTGGAAATTTAGTTTTGAGTTATGACAATATATGTTAACTCTGTTGAAGTGTCTTTTTTTAGCTTGTAGCACCCTTCCAAAGAGTTCTTCCACTGTGTGGGAGAATTTAAACTTAACTGGGTGAATTTACGAAACCATGTGCATTTCATTCACTGCATGGGCGAATTTATACTGACCTGGGCGAATTCACTACTACCTGGGCATTTCCCCTTTCACCCACAGGTTGTACGAAAGCCATACATACTGCATGAGGTCTACACATGCCAAGAACTAATTTTTGGGAGAATTTATAGATCTATGGGCGTTTTTCTTCATTGTTGAACATCTAAATTCGTCCCTTGTATTTTTTTATTCGTTGTGGGGGATCAAAATCTCCCCTGAATGTTTTTTTTAGTTGTTGGGGTTCCCAAAATCACCCTACAAGTGTTTTCCTTTGTTGTTGAAGATCTAATCCACCCTCTAGATATTTTTTCAACTGTTGTTCGGCCCATTCTGACAAGGTTTCTCTTGAAGTCAATTTACCTTCATTTATTTGACCGAGCTTTCATTTGGTCAACCCGACCATGAAAAAATTCAATCGAGTTTCCATTTGGTCGACCCGACCATAAAATCACTCGACTGGGTTCCCATTTTGGTCGATCCGACCATCAAAGAATTTGATTAGGCTATCATTCGGTTGACCGAACCATCAAAGTATTCAAATGGTCATCCATTGGACCGACTTTACCAGGGGATGGTCGACGGGTTTATTATTTGATCGACTCGACTAATTGGAATATTGCAAGGATTACAACCATACGAAGAAGATCAAGATAGAAATTATAATTTTATTCCACTGCAGAATCCATGTTGGTGAGACGGACATGCCATAGACCTACCCTTTACACATCATATATTCCTCTACAACCTTATCCACCTGGTTCTATTGTGTAGAGAGATCCTATGTCAAAATTGTGGTGGTCATGGTGACCTTTCATTCACCTTCTGACCAAACCATGAAGAGGAAAAATTTGGCAGTCTGAGAGATTACCTTTCAACACTATTTTGTCGAGATTGATGAAATGGAAGTAGTCGAAACTACATATGGGACCTTGTAGGGATGACCTTCCAAAGTAACAATGACACTACATGACCTAGACTTGTAAAAAGGATGACATTTTCACATATAGGGTTGTCCTAAAATAACATCACAAACTTCGAGCGAGACAACATCACACAATACCTCATCTTTGAAGGGATTGATGACCTCGAATGAAATCAGATTCTTCTAGCTCCCGTTGTCAACAATGAAATATAGTGGGGTCCCCTTTACCCATATCCGTGAATGGAAGAGGCACTTCCCCTCCTCAAGCTCCTCTAACTTGTCTGGTTGGATCTTCATGGTTGCGATGGTAGCATTGGGTTCTACATCGATGTTCTTCTTTCCCTTGTGTTGTTATGAATTAGAATCTGAGTCAAGATCTGACTCTTTTTATTTAAACTCAGCCATCAATGAATGTTTCAAGCGACATTCATTAGTGTTGTCCCAGAGGATTTTGTGGAACTCACACTACTTTCCAATGTCCTTCTTTGACTTCTCATTACCCTTATTTGCTTGTGGCTTGAACTAGTTTTCTTAAGGTTGGATCTCCCTCCTTTGCCCCTTGTTTTGTGAGTTAGGGATGCCTTTACCATACTTATGTTGTGGTGGGTTTGCAGACCCAAACTCCCATTTATTTCGTTGTTTAAATTTCTACTTGATTTTGACAGCATATCGTTAAGCATCTCCCAGTGAGAAGATATCCAAGAAATCCATCTATGCTAGGATGTACCTATGTAGGCCATTGTGGTACTTCAAAACTAGGTGTTTCTCGAAGTCTTTGATACTCACCTTTGAGCATAAGGTATGGAATATGTTGTTGTACTCTGACTCTGTCTACTCTCTCTCCTAACGCAAAGTCATCCATCTCATGCATTGGTCATCATAGCTTCCAACAAGGTACAGTTCCTCCTTGAGGGCATCCACAAAGGCCATCCAAGTGAGTCATGTCCTTAATGTTATAGATTCATCTTCGTTATGTCTCTCCTAGTAACTTTCCCACCAATCTTTGACATGGGGAAGACCTTTAAGGTGCACAAAGGTGATATTTTTAGTGTCAATTTGTTTTTGAACAAAGTAATAACCCTCTAATAGATTTAACCATTTCTCCAAAGAATATGCATCTATCTGGCCTTCAAATAAAGGGATATCAAGGTTAACGTGTACCTTGAAAGGTCGCATACCTTCGAAATGGTTGCTTATTGAAGGTACCTCGCCCATCGTCGGTAGTCATTAAAGGATCTGGGCGAAGTTGTCCATAATCTCGTTCCTATGTCACACGAGGGCTTCCTTGAGTAACATCTTGATATGATCCCCTTCTCCTTCATCTAGCTTTTCCCCCTCCATGGGAGGTTTCTTGGGTTGGTAGAGTGGTCGTCTCTTAGTGAAACTAGCTCAATACCCAACTCTATATACCTTGACCTCATTGGGGACATTTATCGAGAAAAAGGGGAGTAGATTGCTCTGATACCATTGATTAAGATTGTATAGAGAACAAAATGAAACACACATAGGAATATAACAAAGAGCACAACAATATAGTGAAAACCTAACTTCTATTAATGAATAAAATAGCAGAATATTGTAGAACACAAACTGGCTAGAATGGTGGTATATTATCCCCGAAGAGAGAGATATGTTTGCTACGCTCATTTGCAAAAGATAATACAAGAGGTGGAAAGGTCCAAAACCATAAACCTAGGAGGGAAAGCGCCAAAAGGTGTTTTTGAAACACCCAAAAGGTATTTTTGGGCATTAGTTTCTATATCAACTTTTCAGGAATGTAAATTTCACATACAATCTTTGTATAGCGCGCATAGTAGCTCATTGGAAGATTTAACTAAGGACTACAATAAAAAAGCATGACCTGTGATTTTCAAAGGTAAACTGAGACCATTATCCCTTCTAAAAAAACATCGTTTAGGGCCTCAAAATGGCCCCAAAAACTCAGAAAATCATAACAAGACTACCAAGATAGAGAATCATGTTGAGTCAGTGGAAGAGGTGGGTGGCCACTAATATCCACTTGGATAGTGATCAACCCTAATCTATAAGATCAAAATTATCTCTTTATTTAATTATAAATAAATGATATCTAAAATGTCAATTAAATTCAATGTATAGGTTAAAAATAATGTGTTTCATGGGAGGAGGAAAAAGAGCTATAATAGGGTTTTGTTGAAAAGTGTGAACTAGGATTTGTAAAGTCCTCATGTGTTATGGTTTGCAGGAGATGCACACGTTGTGTGTGCATGGACCTGACCATTGCTACGAAGTCGTTTGGTGAGGGGGGCAGAAGCCCCTCCTTTCAAAATATTGTTGTTAACGAATCGGGTAACAAGGGAATGGAGATGGGTAGGTCGCAACCTCCCTTTGATATGAGTCCCCCATCGCAGGGCCACTCAGCTGGAGCCGAATCTAGAAAGGGAAAATCAGTGGAAATCAACCCTGAACCATCCCATCCAAAGGTGGCTCAGATTTGGGAGCCTGGGAAATTCCTTCCTCAAGCCCCTGCGATGCCTAGATATGTGGTAACATTAGAGAGGGTGGTAGAGCACATACACTACATGCAAGATCATGCCCTCATCGGTAAATTTCTAGGATTATATCCCTCAGAGAATGATCTAATCAAATGGATCAAATCCTGGTGGGAGCCGAAGGGTCATTTCAACCTTCAATTGGGTTATAAAGGCTTCTTTACCACAATCTTCCACAACCTAGAAGATCGAGATCGAGTATTTGAAAACATACCATATTTTTTCAACTCATTTGGTCTCTATTTGAGGTTTTGTATGGAGAATTTCATCCCAGAAAAGGAGGATTTCACTCATGCTTCGGTATGGATCCGCCTCTACTCGCTTCCTCGGGAGTTTTGGCTGGAAAAAATACTAGAAGGAATCAATAATACACTGGGTAATTTGTCAAAGTGGTTGATGCTACTAGAAAGGGGCGCTACACCTATGCGAGAATATGTGTCTACATGAACATTGAAAAACCCCTTCCTAGATCCATATATCTAGAACACCGGGATAATAATTGGATTCAAATGATAGATTATGAGCATATCCCCTTTTACTGCAGAAAATGTTATGAGCACAATCATCTTTTAAAGAACTATCCGCTCAACGCTCCACCAAAATCGAAGAATGTGGCTTCAAATAAAGCCAAGGATGGATTCACTCAGGTGCAAGGGAGAATAAAGAGAGGTCCAAGGAATCTGATTGTTAATTGGAACAAGGCTCCCTCAACCATCAACTCCTTCAAGATCTTGAATCAAGTCTCGAAAAATCAAGAAATGGAAGGAGTATTTCCAACTCCAACCAGTGGAATAGAAGTTGAAGAGAAACATCCAAAGCAAACCCCAATCATGGAGAAAAGTGTTATTGAACCATATTCAGGCGCCACAAGAGAAGAACAAGCTAGGGAAGATGGTGGTGACATGGAGATTGAACTAGATGAAAGAGATTTAATAGGAATTGATTTGGTAAGCCTGGAGGAAACATATCGGAAGCAAGAATTGATCTCCCTCCTTCCTGAACAACTACGAAAGGTTCACAAGTTTTATCTTGAATCTACCGTGAGAGAAACTTACAGATCTTGCATGGGATTAGCGATCCAAACAGACCCATTAAAAGACCCACAGAAAAACTCAAGAGAGGAGAAAAGAAGAGGACAAAAATTGACCCAACAGTTGATTCAAGATGTGGGTAGTTTTACGGTAAACTCTGGTCAGATCCAACTGATCACTAAGAGTTTTCATCCCATCCCCTCCCAACCATCCTCATGAAGATTATCTCATGGAACATTCAAGGCCTCAATGAGAAAAGTAAGCAACGTCTACTTCGAAACAATATCATTGCGGAAAATCCATATATTTTATTGCTCCAAGAAACAAAGTGTTCAGGTATCGAAGTTGATGCTATCCTAGCTAGGTGTTGGAGGAAAAGACAATATGTCAATATTGATTCGCGAGGATTGACAGGTGGGCTAGCCATTCTCTAGAATCCAACAATCGTTACCCTTGAGAATTTCTTCACGACCAAATGGACCATCTCAGCAAATTACAAAGCCATTGAATCTGACAAGGAGGGGTTTCTGACCAATGCTCCTGGGCCGAACATTCCATCCGAAAAATATCTCTTCCTAAGCAATCTAGAGGGTCTCAATGAATGTTAGGCTCCAATCTACTAATGTAAATTAGAGTGCAAATGATTGTCAATCCGGTGTTTCTAAGACTTAGAGGTACATCCAAAATGTATCGATTTAGAGATAATTTTTATTCTTTAATGGGAATAAACCAAAACCTATTCTAAGAGCTGAATATGGAAGAGATGCTAAGCTTCTGTTCAAAAGTCCTATTCATAGATCTCATGACAGTAATCAACAATTGTTTTCCTAAAGAGTATCAATAGTAAGCATTCAAGAGATATTCAAACTAGTTCTAAGGCTTATCAATGCTAGAGAGACAAAACTCTTATTCAAGAGATGCATTCATTGCCTTCTTTCATTCATTAGCAATTATCATCAATTCTTATTAAATCAAAAGTACTGAAAGCGTAAATAACTCAAAAATCATTCATGATTATCCTAATGCTTGAAAGCAAACCACACATTGAATTCTTATTCAATAAATCATTCACAACATGAGTAAGGCTTAGAAACATTAAGCATTCTACTTAACTATGGAATTCATATAACTACAGCAAAGAATAAACTCATCTACAACAATATCTGATCTAAAACATGTATCAAAGATTACTTGAAAAGAACATAAAGGAAGAGTGTACTAGTTTGGCAAAGGGGGCCCTCCAATGCTTCACTTGTACACTTGAGTTGTCTTAGCTAAGAAGAAGCTTACATTAGCATTCACATCATCATATCATAGGCATTATCAAGAACAAAATGCAGAATTGATCTCAAGATTGCAAATTCCAAAGTTTCTTCATTCACATCCAAGGGTGTCATACTAGTTTATGCCTTAGAGTATTTATACAAGAGTTTTGAAACTAATAATGCTAATAAATCTCCTAAATATCATGATCATATCCATAATATATGCTAGGAAGGTCGAATTCCCCCTTTAGATCCATAAAATATGAACAAATCCCAAGAAAATCTAAAATTGTCCATGATTTTAGGCTAAAACATGGTATTTTCTGTTGAAGTGGCCATGTTTGACCAACGTTGACCAGACACCTAGAAGGCTCTGATCTCGAAGTTGATAGCTCATCATCCATCCTTTTACATCAAGGATCACGACCCAAGTCTCAGATTTCGCCCAGCTATCCTGTAAGTACACGAACCTATGAGCAATTACGAGATTTAGTCAAATCCTGTAATTTCTGATAAATTTTCAGTTTTAATGCCAAAAATTAGAAAACTCAATTCTTAAGCTAAAGAATGATAAATATACCTTGCATAAGTTGTTTTATGGAAAATATGGAATGAAATGGAGGCAAAATGGATGGTTATAGAGGCAAAAGTGTAGTTTATAGAGTAAAAAGGAAGCATAAAAATGTACTCAACATCTCCCCCAAGAGGAAGTCTTCGCATGTCCTCGTGCACAAAAATGTTCTTGAACCTCTGTCAATGATCTTCTGCCACCTCTACTGCCTGCAATAATGTCTCCACATTAACCTGAGCTGTATGAAGAGCTTTCATTCTTTGATATTTTTCTTTATATGCCTTCTTCTGTTGAAACCACTTATAGGCCTGTTTGGAGATTAATTTGTTTTGCTTTTGAAGCTTCTTGTTCTTGTTCTTCAAGGTTTCATTCTCCTCCTGTGTTTTATGGCTTTGAGTCCTTAGCATTTCATTCTCTGTTTTTATATATCTTTCCAGGACTTCAATTTCCTTGATTTTTCTCTTCATTTTCTTTATTTTCTTGTTTTTCTTATCAAGTTTTGATATGGACCCACCAGCCACTTCTTCTTTTTGAGTTTCTTCTTTCATATCTTTAATTAATTGTTCCACATATTCTCTCATTTTCTCATATGTGGAAGTTTCTTGTTCTTCAAAACCATCATTTTCCAATGATTGTGCCTCCAGAGTCTGTATATGTGCATATTGTGCTTGTTGTGCTTCATCATCACTTTCTTGTATATGTCCCCTTTGAACTTGTTGGCGTTTCCTTGATTTTCTTTCATATGTGGTAAAAATCTTGTCTTTTTCCTCAAATTCTTTCTCCCTTTTCACCATGCTTCTTGTTCTTTTCCTCCCCATAGGCGGTTTTGAGCTTGTTGCCTTGGGGTTTTGTATTTCTCCCTCATCATCGGTCACAACCAAGATTTGTTCCTCTTTTTCTTCCTCCTTTATTTTTTCAAAACCATTTTCAATGATAAATTGTTTCCAAGTCAAGTTTTTCTTCTGTAGTTCATATATGATGATCATTTTAATAAAGCCACAATGATATAAACTATTTTCTGTATTCCTCCCTTGTTTTTGGACGGCCTTAGCCATCTTAGAAAGGCTTTGCAGTAGAAAACAGGGCATGTTAATTTCACAGTCACCTTTTAAGTGTTGTAGCAGCTTAATGTGATATAGGTAGATGATGCTAAATCTTCCCTCACAAGTTATAAACTTCTGTATGAGATATGTTAATTCATCCCAAGGATGAATCAACCAACTCCTTGGGATTCCCTTCTTCCAATTGGTTGCTGCCACCCTAGATCTGGAAATAAAAGATGCCCATGATTTATCTTTAAAATGCTTAGTTTTGAAATATCTTTCTCCTATTTGAGGAAGTCAAGTGACATGTGCAATGATATCTTCAGAGATTTTAATGGTAAGGTTTCCAACAGTAGCCCTTTCCCCATCAAATGAGTGAGCAAATTCTAAAGCAACTTCCTCACAAGATCCATCAAATTTCTCAAAGAAAGCTATCCACTGTTTTTGCTCCAGAATTTGTATACAATCCCTATGAATTTCTGATGTATCAAGCTTCTCTTGTTCATATCTAGACACCATTCTTCCAAGTTTTAAGAGCAAGACCCTAAAATATTTCCACTGTTTATAAAAAAGAGGTCTATTCTTGTCAAAAGTTTCAACCCTGCAATTTCTTTGACCAAGATTTTTTTTAAACTTCCAGACTCTGTTTGGATTTAATTCTGTGAATGGTCTTCAATAAGATTTTTCTGTTCAAAAACAAAGAAAATCTCATATTTTTCAAATTTCTAAATTGCTCTCTGTTCTTCAATCATAAAAAAAAATTATGCAAGGGCATACCTGGTAATTCGATAAAAATTCTCAGGCTTCTTGTTGAATTCTAGCTCAATTCTCCTTCTTACAGTCAGCCTCTGCTAAAAATGAACTGTCTCGTTCTCAAAATGTACCTCAGGAAGTCGAATTTTGTACTTAGCTTTACAATTATTTGAGTTTGAACTTACCTTTTCACTGGCCGACTCCTACTTGAATACGTTCTCTTGCCTTTGCTTACCACGCATCTCCTTCAACTTCCCTGTTTTCTTCCACAGGGCGAGAATGTTGTATGTTGACACTGAAATTGTCAACATACAATTCGTTATTTATCAGAGATTTCGGGATAGGAAGACGTAAGAGGGAACAATTTGCTAGAGCGTAGGGATTTGGAATGGCGTTGGCGTGTTGAAACAGAGCATACGTTTTGAAATGGAGGTAAGTATACACAGGAGTGCGTCGGCGGTTCGAGTCTGGGGAGCGTTCAAGTGAGACACAACACATGAAAAGAGTTTGAGTCGTAACACTTTTTAGGAAGGGAGAAAAATCGTTGTGGAGAAAACTTAGACAAGGGTTTTATCATTTTTTTAAAATTGCATTTGTACAGCGATCATAACTGAAGGTGTTGTTTTATTTGTACCTTTGTACTTCCCTCTTCCTTGTAATCATCATAAGAAATGGTTTTTTTTTTYTWWWTAATGTGTTCATTTGACTTATAACTCCCTTAATTYGTTTCCTTGAGTGACCATCCCCTTTGTCAAGCATGAAACCTTCTTCTTATGACCCCTTTCTTTAATGTGTATGAAAACAACCTTTCATTTATGCAAACAAAAATTCAGTCTGTGTGTATGCAACTTATGTCTTCATAAGCAGAGCATTTTACAGCTCAAAAACAATGTGTTTGAATTTGAAACCCGGTCCTTTTCTTATAACTCCTTTGGAGAGAAAAAGTGGTTCCTTTGAGTGCCATTTTTTATGCTTTTGAGGGTATATGAAAATGGAGTGATGAAAAGATGATGTAGGGAAAGGGAAAGATAGGATATTTATCATTGCTTAGCTTATGAAGAATTTTCCAAATTTAAAGCATTAAAAAGAAAAATATATACTAACTTGTTTGCTCATTGTGTTTGCCTGATTGAAGTTGGATGGAATGTTGTTGTAAGTCTTCAATTTTGATAAATTTCGTCTTGTATTTCTTTTGCTTAGTATCTCAGGTCCCTCTGTTGAATGAAATTGATTTTCTTCTCAGGTCCCTCTACTGAATGAAATTGATACTCTTCTCAGGTCCCTCTGCTGGATGAAGTTCCATTTTGAAATGCATGTTGTCATATGTAGAAGGCTTGAAAGGTTTTCAAAAATGTATACCTTATCCCCCTCAGCCTTATTTATTGACTTGTCCTCAAGTCTTAGAGATAAGTATTTGTAAAACTTTTGAAGCTGTAAAATGAAACNGAAGCATAAAAATGTACTCAACATCTCCCCCAAGAGGAAGTCTTTGCATGTCCTCATGCACAAAAATGTCCTTGAACCTTTGTCAATGATCTTCTACCACTTATGTTGCCTGTAATAATGTCTCCACATTAACCTGAGTTGTATGAAGAGCTTTCATTCTTTGATATTTTTCTTTATATGCCTTCTTCTGTTGAAACCACTTATAGGCCTGTTTGGAGATTAATTTTTTTGCTTTTGAAGCTTCTTGTTCTTCGTATTCAAGGTTTCATTCTCCTCCTATGTTTTATGGCTTTGAGTCCTTAGCATTTCATTCTCTGTTTTTATGTATCTTTCCAAGACTTCAATTTCCTTGATTTTTCTCTTCATTTTCTTTATTTTCTTGTTTTTCTTATCAAGTTCTGATGTGGACCCACCAACCACTTCTTCTATTTGAGTTTCTTCTTTCATGTCTTTAATTAATTGTTCCACATCTTCTCTCATTTGCTCATATGTGGAAATTTCTTGTTCTTCAAAACCATCATTTTCCAATGATTGTGCCTCCAGAGTCTGAATATGTGCAAACTATGCTTGTTGTGCTTCATCATCACTTTCTTGAATTTGTCCCCTTTGAACTTGTTGGCGTTTCCTTGATTTTCTTTCATATGTGGTAAAAATATTGTTTTTTTCCTCAAATTATTTCTCCTTTTTCACCATGCTTCTTGTTCTTCTCCTCCCCATAGGCAGTTTTGAGCTTGTTTCCTTGGGGTTCTGTATTTCTTCCTCATCATCGGTCACAACCAAGATTTGTTCCTCTTCTTCTTCCTCCTTTATTGTTTCAAAACCATTTTCAATGATAAACTGTTGCCAAGTCAAATTTTGCTTCTGTAGTTCATATATGATGATCATTTTAATAAAACCACAATGATATAAACTCTTTTCTGTATTCCTCCCCTGTTTGTGGACAGCCTTAGCCATCTTAGAAAGGCTTTGCAATAGAAAATAAGGCATGTTGATTTCACAGTCACCTTTTAAGTGTTGTAGCAGCTTAATGTGATATCGGTAGATGATGCTAAATCTTACCTCACAAGTTATAAACTTCTGTATGAGGTATGCTAATTCATCCCAAGGATGAATCAACCAACTCCTTGGGATTCCTTTCTTCCAATTTACTGTTGCCACCCTAGATCTGGAAATAAAAGATGCCCATGATTTATCTTTGAAATGCTTAGTTTTGAAATATATTTTTCCTATTTGAGGAAGTCCAGTGATATGTGCAATGATATCTTCAGAGATTCTAATGGTAAGGTTTCCAACAGTAGCCCTTCCATCAAATGAGTGAGCAAATTCTAAAGCAACTTCTTCACAAGATCCATCAAATTTCTCAAAGAAACCTATCCACTGTTTTTGCTCCAGAATTTGTATACAATCCCTATGAATTTATGATGTAACAAGCTTCCCTGGTTCATATCTAGACACCATTTTTCCAAGTTTTAAGAGCAAGACCCTAAATTATTTCCACTGTTTATAAAAAGGAGGTCTAAAAGTTTCAACCCTGCAATTTCTTTGACCAAGATTTTTTTTTAAACTTGCAGACTCTGTTTGGATTTAATTCTGTGCATGGTCTTCAATAAGATTTTTCTGTTCAAAAGCAAAGGAAATCTCATATTTTTCAAATTTCTAAGCTACTCTCTATTCTTTAATCAAAAAAAAAAAAAAAAAATTATGCAAGGGCATACCTGGTAATTTGATAAAAATTCTCAAGCTTCTTGTTGAATTCTAGCTCAATTTTCCTTCTTACAGTCAACCTCTGCTAGAAATGAACTGTCGCGTTTTCAAAATGTACCACAGGAAGTTGAATTTTGCACTTAGTTGTACAATTATTTGAGTTCGAACTTACCTTCACTGACCGACTCCTATTTGAATACGTTCTCTTGCCTTTGCTCACCACATATCTCCTTCAACTTCCGTGTTTTCTTCCACAGGGAGAGAATGTTGTATGTTGACAGTGAAATTGTCAACATACAATACGTTATTTATCAGAGATTTCGGGATAGGAAGGCGTAGGAGGGAACAATTTACTAGAGCGTAGGGATTTGGAATGGCGTTGGCGTGTTGAAACAAAGCATGTGTTTTGAAATAGAGGTAAGTATACACGGGAGCGTGTCGGCGGTTCGAGTCTGGGGAGCGTTCAAGTGAGACACAACACAAAAAGAGTTTGAGTCGTATCACTTCAATGAAGGGAAAAAAAATCGTTGGAGGAAACGTAGACGAGGGTTTTATCATTTTTTTTTAAAAATGGGTTTGTACAGCGATCATAGTTGAAGGTGTTGTTGTATTTGTACCTTTGTACTTTCCCTCCTCGTTGCAATCATCATAAGAAATGGTTTTTTTAGAAAATGTGTTCACTTGACTTATAACTCCTTAATTTGTTTCCTTGAGTAACCATCTTCTTCATCAAGCATGAAACCTTCTTCTTATGACCCCTTTTTAAATGTATATGCAAACAACCTTTGATCTATGCAAACAACAATTCAGTCTGTGTATGCAACTTATGTCTTCATAAACAGAGCATTTTACAACTCAAAAAAAAACAATGTGTTTGAATTTGAAACCCGATCCTTCCTTATAACTCCTTTGGAAACCAAAATTGGTTCCTTTGAGTACCACTTTTGATGCTTTTGAGGGTATATGAAAATGGAGTGATGAAAAGATGAAGTAGGGGAAAGGAAAGATAGGATATTTATCATTGCTTAGCTTATGAAGAATTTTCCAATTTTAAAGCATTAAAAAGGAAAATATATACTAACTTGTTTGCTCATTGTGTTTGCCTGATTGAAGCTGGATGGAATGTTGTTGTAAGTCTTCAATTTTGATAAATTTCCTCTTGTATTTCTTTTGCTTAGTATCTCAGGTCCCT
>SNQJ01S0116976.1:14299-27636 GCA_010110895.2 Picea sitchensis | reverse complement strand
ATTAAGATCAAATTTTGTTTTTTTCTTTTCAAATGGAGAAGGGATAGAACCATCAAGAAGAGATGGAGAAGTTGGTGGGATTTTAGGGGGTTCCTCACCACCTCCTTCTCTTTTACCTTCTGTATGAGATGGTCCACCTTGTTCACCTTTCTTTTGATCTTGATAGAGATCCTCTACCATTGTTTGCATTCTCGTGAAAGATTTCAAAAATTCCCCTTCAGAAGGGATAGAAGAAGCTGCTTCTTCTCCTTTTGGTGAAGACATCCTTCCTCTTCTTGATACAATCTATGGATCAAACTCTTCAAGTTCTCCTTCACCACGTTGAAGCTTGGATCTTGTTAATATCAACTCACAAAGCAATGGTTAACCTCGCTCTGATACCAACTTGATCTGAAATTTAACTTGATCTAAAATTCAAGATCTTTTAACCGTTATTTGCATGTGAATTTTTAACTGTTAACCACTTTTGTAATGCAAAATTAAAGAACATCCATCGAGCATATGAGCACATAAACATGTAAGAAAACCATCTATGAACAAGAATTGGTAACGGAGTTCACCAGACCCCCTGGCTACGTCTCCGAGCCACTTTCCAAATGGGAAGGCCGATAGCTTAAGTATTCAAATGCTTACAAAGTGACTTCTTATTTCTGTCTGTCATATACAGTAACAGACTTTAACAACAACTGCTAAATGAAATTCTGAGACTTTTAAGTATGAACACGAATACCTTTCTGTGTATCTGAAATATTATGTGAGCACTTTTCTGTCTAGATGCCTGAATGCAAAAACTGAAGCTCAATCTGGAATCCTTGCGAAAAATTGAGACTTTTGAGTATAAACTCGATATATTTTCAAACTGGAATCAAAATGCCCTTCTTGGCACAATTCCCAAAATCTGCCTCTGATTTGTACAGTCCGTACAACCTCGAGATGCATGCAAAATCAGAACCACCTCAAACTTTGTAAAAAACCACCTCGGTCTGCATGAAAATTCACCTCGAGCTATGTGCCAGTGTCTGCCTGCATTAAAACTCCCACACCGGGATCTTTGCCCATGCTCATTTAAATAATGAAAACAATGGTTTAAGGAGGCGCGAGCCATGGCCCACGTGCCCTCCAAAATCCCCCAAATCTCGGTAACTTTTAATATTACTTCGCCACTTCTTGCCACGTCCCATGGTAGTGGCACGTTGGTAGCTATGGTGGTTAGGGAGGGAAGAAGCCCCAAGGTCAAACCCGTGGGCTTCTCCTCCCACGCATATGATTGATTTGGCGTATCGTTTAACATATGGTTTTGGACACATTTGATTTAATACATGGTATGTATTATATGGTTATAACTTATGAATTCACATATATATGGCGTGATTTGATATGGTATGGCGCATTATATTATATGGTTGGTTTAATATATATGTTTGGCATATAATTTATGGAGGCATATGGCATGGTTTATAATAACATTTAAATACCAAGGGGGGCCTCGGTGTTGGCAAGGTTAAGGGCTAAGCCCTTGACCACCCCTTTTTTTCCAAACCATGGGGTCATGGTGGCCTTTTCACAAGGTCTTGGGTTCAATTCCCATAGCCCCAAATTACATTTCTTAACCATTTCTAACCATTTTTCACCATCTTTGACGAAACTTTCACTGTTGATATCTTTGTCATCCGGAGGTCGTTTTTCCTGAAACGAACGTCACTAGAAATCTACTGATGAGATATTCCACTTTGTAAGATTTACTTTGCATTTTGAATACTTTAACTCTACCGAATTTTAAGATGATCCACCTGGATCAGTAAGACTAAAGAGAGGTTTGAATGGTGTGAGAGAGGACTCTTTTTTTTATATTGTCTATGTAACAGAGAGGACCTCTTATTGTATGTACTAGAAATAATACACTTTGGATAATGGAAACCAGTTTTGTTTCTTATCTTCTTGTTGCTATCTAATTCTGATTACAGTCCATTGAAAGATTCATTTGTCTGAATTGTATCTTTGTTGCAATGGAGGATCTGTTGTGATATTGTTTATAAATATATCAGAGTTTTTTCTCTTTGATTATGAGAAGTTCTTATTTCAGAGATTTTTTCTTCATATGTGTGTCAATGCTACCTGATGTAGATGATAGGCATATTACATTTTTCTTATCAAGTCTTCCACCTACTCACCTTATCTCTTAAAAATCTAATCTGAAGTTATTCAAGGCCTTATTTGTTGGTATATATTGTGTGGAGTTGTTTATGATTGAGTTTCTTTCTGATTTTTTCCATCCATTTTCCACCTCATTATAAACACTTATCTTTGCATTTTGATGGGCACTGGGCTTGCACTTACAACAGTCTAAGTGTGACTCCTAGTGCTAACACTAAGGCCTAGTTGTTGGGCCTGAAAAAGTATTTTTCGGGTACACAACTACTTGAAAAATACAAAGGCAAAGATAGTCATCTTCAATATAAATGGAGGATCTTCCATATGGTGGGAGGACCTCAAGGAAGTCAAAGGATTGAAAGAGAGCAATTTGCCTTGGAAGAAATTTGAGAAGTATTTCAGGAAGGCTTACTTGTCAGAGACTTTGACAAGATTAAAGATTTCCATGAACATAAGTTGGTAAATTTACCATGGATTCTTATTCCAAACTATTTTTAGAGCTATTGAGGTATGTCTCTTACCTAAAGGATGAGAAGGAAAGGATACAGCATTTTCTCAGTAGGTTGCCACAATCCTACCATGACAAAATTGAATTTGATGATCCTAATACCTTGAAGGAGACCATTAGGAAGGCTAAGTGTTGTTATGATTAGTCCAAGCATAAGAAGGATCCTTCTAAGGATTGGAAGAGAATATATAAGATCATATTTCAGAAGAAGGGATTCAAAACATCCCTATATAAGAATTTGAAGAAAGGTGTTTAGTTTGGTCAAAAAAAAATTCCATCTTAGAGTGGAAATAGGCCAACAGAGTAGGAAAGAGAAAGAGTAGAGGAGCCAAGAAAGGACCTCTACAGTATTTGGGTTGTGGAGAGGCGCATATGTTAAGAAACTGTCCTCACAGGAAACATGAAAAAAAAAGAGTCTACCATGTTCAGGAGAATAATATGGTCAATGATGTGTCCAGGAGTGTGTCAAAGATATATGCAGCTATGGAAACTCGACAAGAAAATCACAAAGCTTCTGTAGTGGAGCTAGAAGGTATAATTTCCAAGCAACCCATTGCTATTTTGATTGACCCTGGATAATCTTAGTTATGTTTCACCTCAAATTGTTAAATCATATGCCTGATAGAGGAATAAACATACAAAGGCATGGTTGGATCAATTAGCCACAAGGACTAAGATAAAAGTGGAAAAAATGATAGGCTTGTCCATTTGAAATGAGCAGACTGTATACCCAAGAAACCTTGAATATCCTACCTCTAGGATCATATGATGTGCTGCTAGAAATGGATTGGTTAGTGGTTCATAAGGTAAAACTGAATTGTTATGATAAAACCTTAAGGTGTGAATACATCAAAGGTAACATGAGTGTGTTACAAGGCATTCAAAATCTAGTTTCAATTAGGTAGATATTGGCATTGCAACTTAAGAAATTCAGTCGAAAAGGGTGTCCTTTGTATGCCACACAAGTGCTTAACATCACAGAAAGAAAGGAGTTGAAGGCTGAAGATCATCCAGTGTTGTGGGATTTTAACGATGTATTCCTTGAGGAGGTACTTGCACTTCCTCCTAGGAGAGATCTTGATTTTCCAATAGATATTGTTCCCAAAGAAGTACCAACATTAAAAGTACCCTACAGGATGAGCACACCAGAGTTGGTGGAAATGAAAGCGTAGCTAAATGAGATGTTGGATGAAGGGTATATTAGGTCAAGTAGCACCCACATTGATTGTGAATAAAAAGGATAGTACATTGTGGTTGTGTATTGACTACTGAAAATTGAACAAGATGACCATCAAGAATAAGTATGCATTACCCATAATTGATTATCTTTTTTATCATTTCAAAGAAGCTACAATTTTCTCTAAGATTGAATTGAGATCAAGATATCACCAAATCAAGATTAAGGATGAATAAATCCATAAGACAACCTCTAGAACGAGATATGAACACTATGAGTTTGTGGTAGTGCCATTTGGGATTACCAATGCACCAACTACTTTCATGTGTTTGATGAATAATGTTCTTAGCAAGTATCTGGATAAGTTTGTGTTAGTGTTTGTTTATAATATTTAGATGTATTTCAAGACTAAATAAGAACATGAATAACATCTTAGGATCGTGTTACAAGTGTTGAGAGATCACCAAATTTATGCCAAGTTCAACAAATGTGACTCCTTTCAGAAGGAGATCTAGTATTTAGGCCACACAATCTCAGTAGAAGGAGTGGCAATAGATCCTGAGAAGATCAAGGCAATCGTGGATTGACATACCCCTCATAATGTAACATAAGTAAGGTCAGTCATGGGTTTAGATGGATATTATAGAAGTTTTATTAAGGGATTTTTCAAGATTGGTCATTACATTACTTCGTTATAGAGGAAAGGGAAGAAATTTGCATGGTCAACAGAGTGTGAAGCCATATTTTGATAGTCGAAGCATACTTTGACCAAAGCCCTTGTCTTGAAGATTGCAGACCCTAAGAAATATTTATTGGTTTGCATTTATGCTTGTAAAGAAGGACTCGATGGGGTTCGTATGCAAGAAGGGAAAGTGATATGTTACGAGTTACGAAATTTAATGAGCATGAGTAATGGTATGTCACCTAGGATTTGGAACTCACAGCGATTGTGCATGTGCTGAAGATGTGGAGACATCACTTACTTGGAAGAAGGTTTTTCTCGATGCCAAACCATTTTGGTCTAAATTATTTGATTGATCAACCATGGTTGAATGCTAGACATGATAGGTGGATGGTGTTGATTAGTGAGTTTTATGTTGAAATCAAACACATAAAAGGAAAATAAAACAAAGTGGTTGATGCACTCAGTCGGAGCGTGCAGACAATACACTTAGCAGTAACAAGTGTAGGAGAGTCTGACATCAAGTAAAGGATTAGAATCCTCTTGTAGGAAGATAATTTTTTCAATCAAATAAGATGGAATTGTAGCAAGAACCCAAAGAGAAAATTATGAATGGTATCAACTTACAACTGATAATTTATTGTTGTACAACAACAAGTTGTATGTGTCTGAATCAATATATCTCAAACATATAATCATGGATGAATTCCATAGGAGGCCCTATGTATTTCATCCTGGTTATCGGAAATGATAACAACGGTAAGGCAGTTGTATTAATGGCCAAGGATGAAACAAGACATTGTTGAGTACATTGCAAAGTGTTTGGAGTGTGAACAAGTTAAAGTTGAACACAAACACCATGCATGATTATTGCAGCCATTGCCAAATCCCGAATGGAAATGGGAGAAAATATCCATGGATTTTATTACTTGTTTTCCAAGGACAACTATACAACATGATGAAATCATGGTAGTGGTGGATAAGTTGAGAAAGTCGGCTCACTTTATTCCCATTAATTCTACTTTTAAGGTTATAGATGTTGTTGACATTTTTATGAAGGAAATTTTCAGATTGCATGGTCTACCCAAGACCATAATATCAGACATACATGTGAAGTTCACTTCAAAGTTTTGGAAGGGATTGTTTGTAGGACTAGGAACACAGTTAGCATTTATCACATCCTACCATCCTCAAATAGATGGTCAGACCGAAAGAGTGAACATAGTGTTGGAAAACATGTTGATGATTCATGTTATGCATCAACCCAACCAATGGGAAGAATATCTACCCCTGGTAGAGTTTTCCTTTAACAATGGTTATCAGGAATCATTGAAGATGAGTCCATTTGAGGCTCTATATGGTATAAAATGTAGAGTTCCAATTATTTTGGATATTCCAGTGGACAAGATCACAACTGGACTAAAATTGTTGAAGGAAATGGAACAAGCAATGATCAGGATAAGGTAGAATTTGAAAGCAACCCAAGATATGAAAAAGAGATATATAGACAACAAGAGAACTCATAAAGAGTTTAAGGTGGGAGATCATGTATATCTCAGGGTAAAACCCAATAATATCTCCCTAAGGATGGGGACTTGTGCTAAGTTATCACCCCGCTATTGTGGACCATTTGAAGTCCTAGAAAGAGTGGGTCCAATAGCATATAGACTTGTCATGCCACCTACTGTTAGAGCTCACAATGTGTTCCATGTATCTTTGGTAAAGAAATATGTTCATGATTCTAATTATGTTATTGATAAGATTGTGATACAGGTGGAACTAGAGGGAGAATTCAAGCCCAAACCTCAACACATCCTGGATAGGAGATAAATGTTGCTCCGAAACTGAGCCATCGTGAAGGTCAAGGTGAAATGTAATCACTTTGGAGAATATGAGGCTACTTGGGATTTGGAATATTCCATGAGAATGGCATACCCATTTTTTTTTATGTATAAATTGTATATAGGATGTTTTAAACATTGAGGATGGTGTTTATTTAAGAGGGAGGGGAATGTAACACCATGTTTTCCCCCATGACTATAATTATGCTAAAACTTCATAAAATATGATTATGAAACATGTAATTATGTTTATGATTAATAAAAATACCAGACATATGATTGGGAAGGAAGCCTTAAGTATTGGCCATGATACCACAAGTGAGACTGGTGAGGTGGAACTAGGAAGTTTCAATGAATAAAATAGGAATCTTTCTCAACATTCCAGCCTACACCTGAAAGATTTGAATACACCACCCTCCAACGTACTTGGATTGCATAGAGCCATGAGATCATTTATGATGATCAAGATTGAGTGGTTGAGCAGTTATAATTGTTGGTAGATTTGGTACTTGGAGGAATGAAGGGTCAACTGAGACCCCAGTAAAAAGGACATACTCGGATTTCCCCTTAGAATTCAAGAGCTTGAAAGAATGGCTGCATATGAAAATAGACAATGGGGATCCCGATGATAGGAGTAAGAAGAGGGAAAAGGTGGAAAAACACCTCAATTCACATCAAAAGGAAGATGGAAGAAACATAAAGAACATGAGATCGCACAGTGGAGGATTACAATTGATCCAGGTGGATATCGGTCTCCACCCACCTATTCCAACTGGCTCACATACAGATTTCATCTTGGCAGTTTCAATTTTCATTTTAGTTATTTTCCTATATTTTCGGGTCCTGAACTTCCAAGGTCATTTTGAGGCCCTAAACAACATTTTTTGGGCCCGCCACAGTCCCATTAAAATTAAATTCAAAGTGTGATGGCATAATGTGTATTCCTCGAATAGACCTTTCCAATGGGCTATCATGCGCCTAAAACATAGATCGTATGCAAAATTTACGACCACGGGAAGTTGATGTACCAACTTACCTCAACGGGGCCCACATGACTTTTGGCACTTCATCTCCTAGGGTTAGGTTTTTGGATGTCTAGGATTTTGGTATTCATGTTTGATGTAAAAGGCCTTTGGAGCCTCATTATACTCATCTTCTTGCAAATGAGTGTAACTGTCACATCTCTTCTCATAGATAAGATGTCACCATTCTAGCAAGCTTGTTTCAGTCTGCATTTTACAGTTTCAAAATATTTCTTATTTAACATAAGTCAAGTTTTATTGTATCTCTATTATTATTCACCGTGTCTCTATGTTAATATTGTAGATCTGTGTTTTCATTTCATTCTACTCATAAATCCGGATGAGTGGTATCAGAGCAGTATGCTCCTTGTCGTTTTTTCGTGCATGTCCCTGACGAAGTCAGGGTATAGAGAGTTGGGTCTCGAGCTTGTTTCTCTTGAAGAAAACTACTCTTGCATTCCCAAGAAACATTCCATGCTGGGAGAAAAGAAAGAGGACGGGACAGGAGATGCTTTCAAAATGTTGCTCGAGGAAGCCCTTGAGCGTTAGAGGAACGAGATGATGGACAACTGTGTACAAATCCTTCGGTGGTTGCCGACAAGAGATACATCTACCTCAAACAGAGGCACCACCCCCTTCAAGGTACAGATCAATTTTGATATTCCTATATTAGAAGGTCAAATAGATGCGGAGGCTATAGATAAATGGTTAAACCTTCTAGAAGGGTTTTTTTTTGTCCACAACGTTTTCGATAGAGAAAAGATTACATTTTCACTCTTGAAGGTCGTCCCCCATGTCAAAGATTGGTGGGAGACTTTATGTGAGAAAAAGAAAATAGAGGGATCTACATTGTTTGTAGTTGCACCCACTTGGGGTTCCTTTAGGGATGCTATTAAGTAACAATACTACCCTGTTGGAAAGTATGACAACTTATATACAATATGGACCGCACTATTGCAGGAAAGGGACCAAACAATGCCAGAGTTCACCAATGTCTTCTACACCTTGCGCACCACGCTGGGTATTAAGTGTTAAATTTGGCAGCATCGACAATCATTCTCTAGTGAGAGGCCATATGGGCCACCCTGAGGCTAACCAGGGAGATTTGGAGAATCAACGAGTCTTGCGAGGTATTGAAAAAATCCAGGGGGAACGTACAACCTTTGTGAGTCAAACCAAAATTCAGGACGAACAAGATGCTATGCGAGTCTAATGCAAAAGTCAGGGGGAACGTACAACCTTTGTGAGCATAGATAGTCTAGTGAAAAAGTGAGGGGGAACATACAACCTCTGTGAGCATTGACAGACTAGTGAAAAATTCAAGGGGAACATAAAACCTCTGTGAGCCTAGTCAAACCTTATGATCCATTATCAAAAGTCAAGGCATCTATCAAAAGTTAGGTTGAATATAAAATTCCTATGAGCTAGAAACAAACGATATTCCTAATATTGCAAATGATATAAATGTATTGATCTAGTGTGTTGGCATGTGTAACATCATCCAACATGAATAGAATTTTGAATTGCCTTGTCAAGAGTTGTAACTAAAGTCTTAAGTCTAGTGTAATGTTGAGTTGCAACTAAAGTCTTATGATCCGGATTATTTTTTGCACGAAATGAGAGTGGAGATATAATAAATAAATGCACAGAGATATCGCGTATATCCAATAATATAACATAAATATATCAGATATGAAACCATAAACATAGATATACAGTAACACATGATTTCTATTTATGAAAGAAATGTACAGAGACTGTAAAAAATACAGAGTGAGAGACTCGCTAGAATGGTGGCATCTTATCTCTAAGAAGAGATGTGACGGCTACTCGCATTCGCAAGAAGATGATTACAATGAGGCTCTGAAGGCCTTTTTACAATAAACCGGAATGTTAAAAACCCTAGACATCCAAAAACATAACCCTAGGAGATGAAGCACCAAAAGTCGTGTGGGCCCCATCTGGTTAAGTTAGTACATCAACTCCCCGGGGTCGTAACTTTTGCATACGATCTCCGTTTTAGGCGTATGATAGCTAGTTGGAAAGGTTAGCTAGTTGGAAAGGTATCGTCGAGGAGATTCATTTTGTGGGATTAATCATGCCTTTGGCTATCATTGACAACCTCGATCTTGAAAAACCTTCATTTGGGCCCTCAAAATGGCCCCTGAAGTTAAAAACTGCTAAAAATAGTAAATTTCCAAAATTGCCAGAAAACTGTTTTGAGCCAGTCGAAAAAGGTGGGTGGCCACCGATATCCACCTGAATCAATCCTCCATCCTTAGGAAGCAATGGTCTCCATTGCGTTGAGTTCTCGGGGGAGAGGGAAAAGCGTTTGTTGAATCTCCATCTTGGTGAGTTGCTTGCCTTGTTGGAGACGTCACGTTGCTCAGTTTGTGGAAGTCTGTCATGAACCTGTTGAGGTTGAGGTTGTTCAACAAGTTGAGATACATGAGAGGACGATGTGCAGAAGGAATCTTTGCATTTTTCCAGAAGGAATATTTGAATCTCGTCCTTGGCGAAGCCACCCGATGTTGTATGGTTGCGGGTGTGGTGTTGTCGACAATCCCAACTATTTGATGACCTCTGTTGAGATGAGGTTCTTCTAGCTTCTGCTATCAACAATAAAATACAGTGGGGTCCCCTTCACCCACATCCGTGAATGAATAAATTGCTCCCCCTCTTCAATATCTGTTAGTTCTTTTGGTTGAATTGCTATGATCGCGAAAATAGCAGTGGGGTCTGCGTCAATGATTTGTCCTTTACTAGTATTTTCAGAATCAGATTCTGAATCAGGGTTTGGCTCCTTGTCTTTGATCTTGGCCACCAATGATTGTTTTGAGCGACATTCATCGATGTTGTGCCAGGGGATTTTGTGGAAATCGCACCATTTTCCGGTGTCCTTCTTTGTCTTCCTGTGACCCTTCTTTTCCTATGGCTTGGATTGGTTTTCGGGAGACTGTCTGTTAGGGTTGTCTTTGTCATACTTTCGTTGTTGCGGATTTGCAGACCCGAACTCTCGTTTGTTCTGGTGATTAAATTTCTTCTCAATTTTAACAGCATATCGATAAGCAGCATCGAGTGATGAGATATCCAGAAAATCCATTTCAGTTTGGATGTATCTGTGTAGAGCCCCACGGTATTTCAGAACCAAATTTCATTCAGAGTCTTTGATACCTAGCTTGGTGCTCAAAGTATGGAAGGTATTGGTGAACTCTGGAACTGCTTGGCCCCTCTCTTGTCGTAGTGTGGTCCATCTCATATACTGGTCCTCATAGTTGCCAACATGATAATATTGTTCCTTTACCGCATCCACAAAAAAATCCCAAGTGGGCTCGGCCCCATATATTCCAGACTCCTCTGTGGAACTTTTCTCCCAGTAAGTTTCCCACCATATTTTGACATGAGGGAGAGATTTAAGGAGTGCGAAGGTGATATTTTCTTTGTCGGAAAAATTGTGAACAGAGAAATAACCTTCTAGTAGAGGTAACCATTTTTCTAGGGCTTCTGCATCTATCTGTCCTTCAAATACAGGAATGTCAAAATTATCTTGTACCTTGAAAGGCGAGGTGATTCCAAAGTGGTCGCTTGATGAATATGTGTCTGTTGCTATTGGCAGGCATTGAAGGATGTGGGAAAAATTCTCCATCATTTCGTCCCTCTATCGCGTGAGAGTTTTCTCAAGCAACAGATTGATAAGATCGTCTGCTCTGTTGTTTTTATTTTCTTTCGCCATTGAGGGTTTCTTGCGTGTGTGAGAGTGATTGTCTTCAAGAGAGGCAAGCTTGAGACCCAACTTTCTATACTCAAACCTTGTCGGGGACATGCACTAAAAAATGATCAAGAGCAGCCTGCTCTGATACCACTGATCCGGATTATTTTCGGCACAAAATGAGAGAGGAGATATAATAAAGAAACGCACATAGATATTGAGTATATCCAATAATATAATAGAAATATATGAGAGATGCAACCATAAACACAGATATACAGTGATATATGCTTTCTATTAATGAAATAAATGTACAAAGACTGTTAAAAGAACAAAGTGAAAGACTCGGTAGAATGGTGGCAGCTTATCTCTGAGAAGAGATGTGACAGCTACTTGCATTCACAAGAAGATGATTACAATGAGGCTTTGAAGGTCATTTTACAATAAATCAGATTGCCAAAAACCCTAGACATCCAAAAACCTAACCCTAGGAGATGAAGCGCCAAAAGTCGTGTGGGCAAGTTAGTACATCAACTTCCCGGGGTCGTAACTTTTACATATGATCTTCGTTTTAGGCGTATGATAGCTCGTTGGAAAGGTATCTTCGAGGAGATTCATTTTTGGGGCTCAATAATAAATTTTTCTATCATTGAGAACCTCTATCTTTAAAAATATTCATTTGGGCCCTCAAAATGGCCCTGAAAGTTAAAAACTGCTAAAAATATTAAATTTCCAAAATTGCTAGAAAACTGTTTTGAGCCAGTCAGAAAAGGTGGGTGGCCACCGATATCCACCCGGATCAATCCTCCCTCCTTAGGAAGAAATGGTATCCATTGTATTGAGTTCTTGGGGGAGCGGGGAAATCGTTTGCTGAATTTGCATCTCGGTGAGTTGCTTGCCTTGTTGGAGATGTCGCGCTGCTCAGTTTGTGGAAGTCTGTCATGAACTTGTTGAGGTTGAGGCTGTTAAAGAAGTCGAGATACATGAGAGGACGATGTGAAGAAGGAATCTTTTCATTTTTTTGCAGCCTTATCGACCTGCTTCTATTGGATAGAAGGTGCTTGGGGCAAGGCTGAAGTGGTTGCAGTGTCCTTCTTTTCTCCTTCTGAACAGATTGTGAAGAAGCTAAATTTTGCAGTATGAGATACTACTTTGCGGCACTTTTTAGGTGGAACAGTAGTTGGAACTACCTCTGGTATTCTCTAGAGATGACCCCCCAAAGAAACAATGACACTGCAGGGTCAAGACTCATAAACAACATGGCGCTTCCACATATATGGTTGGACCAAGAGAACATCACAAACATCTAGTGGGGAAACATCACATAATACCTCATCCTTGAAGGGATGGATGTTGTATCACAATCAACACTATTGGATGACACAAAGATCTCATCCTTGGCGAAGCCACCTAATGTTTTATGGTTGCAGGTGTGGTGTTTTCGACAATCCCAACTATTTGATGACCTTTGTTGAGATGAGGTTCTTCTGGCTTCTGCTATCAACAATAAAATGTAGCGGGGTCACCTTCACCCACATCTGTGAATGAAAAATGCACTCTCCCTCTTCAAGATCAGTTGGTGCTTCTGGTTGAATTGTTGCGGTCGCAACAATAGCCATGGGGTCTGCGTCAATGATTTGTCCTTTACCAGTATTTTCAGAATCAGATTCTGAATCAAGGTTCGGCTCTTTGTCTTTGATCTCGGCCACCAGTGATTGTTTTGAGCGGCATTCATTGGTGTTGTGCGAGGGGATTTTGTGGAAATCACACCATTTTTCGGTGTCCTTCTAAGTCTTCTCGTGACCCTTCTTTTCCTGTGGCTTGGACTGGTTTTTGGGAGACTATTTGTTAGGGTTGTCTTTATCATATTTTGGTTGTTGTGGATTTGTAAACCTGAACTCCCATTTGTTCTGGTGCTTAAATTTTTGCTTGATTTTAACAGCATATCGATAAGCAGCACCGAGTGATGACATATCCAGAAAATCCATTTCAGTTTGGATGTATCTGTGTAGAGCCCCACGGTATTTCAGAACCAAATTTCATTCGAAATCTTTGATACCCAGCTTGGTGCGCAAGGTATGGAAGGTATTGGTGAACTCTAGAACTACTTGGCCCCTCTCTTGCCACAATGTGGTCCATCTCATGTACTAGTCCTACTAGTTGCCAACAGGATAATATTTTTCCTTTACCGCATCCACAAAAAAATCCCAAGTGGGCTCGGCCCCATATATTCTAGACTCCTCTGTG
>SNQJ01S0116975.1:20708-48485 GCA_010110895.2 Picea sitchensis | reverse complement strand
AGGAATCATCCGACGCTTGTCCTTTACCTCTGCGGTGGACCTTTTTCGAGGTGCTCCTCTCAGTGTGACCACTGATATGACCATGTTTCTGAGTTTTAGGTTCATGCTGCATTTGTCTTCATAGATCGGATAAGCTCTGCAGTAAAACTGCGTTAATTTCTGTTTGCTTTTCTTGTTCTTTCATCATCCTTTCATTGTCAGCCTTGCAGCTTTGTAATTCGACCATGAGACTCCTCACGGTCTCGGCTAGATATGGAGGGGTCCCTACTGCGCTCCTTTTGTCAGACTCTTCGTCTCTATTATGGGAGCCTTCTCCCACTTCATGGTGAGTCACCATACTATGTGTTGATAATTTCCCGCGGTTGACCTTCCGCTTGTGTGAAAAAGGAAAAAAAAACGTTGGTTGTTAGTCAATATTTATATTTATTTATAACGAGTACATAATTGATATTTTCGCATGTACACACACAATAGGGGTTTTTCATTCTTAACTTCATCTTTTGATTAGGAAGGTTAAGCCAGGGGGTTACTCTTTTTAGGAGTGTTCCGAATGGAGCTTCTGCGCAACTCGTTCATTAGCCCAAGTAGGCCAAGTGTTGTAACCATGCCCTGATACCAATTTGTCACACACCCGCTGCGGCATAATAAATTTTTCACCTTTTATCGAGGGAAAGAATCCCTGAAATCCTACGGGGCTTATCACATGCTAGATCTTCCCTTTTCCCACCTCCATGTGATCGTTGATCATGGTCATAGGCAAAAAAACTAGGCGCCTTTTCGCATTTCGCGACTCAGCGATATAAGCGGGTCGAGTCTTTCGACTCTGCAAACCCCGAAACGTCGTAACACCGAAAAAGGCTTCGATCAGAAATTAGCCCCCTGGGCTATGCCTTGGCCCGTATGACCACTTCTCATAAGACCACACTCTTATTCCCTTCGGGACTTATTAGTACGAGATTTCGACTTCTTGTCAATGGGACTCCCGAATTCCCAATTTTTGAAATCCCGATGGACTCTTCCTTTCGGGATTTTCCTGAAATCCTAGATTGCTACCACATGTCCTCCCTCAGATGGACGGTCCTCGTCGTTTCGCGATTTCGTGACTTGCGACCCCCAGTGACACAAATCCTCTGTCAATTTGAATCCCTGGTATCTGAAACAATGATGGGTTCTCGATCTCCACCACGTGTCCTCCACGGATGGACGATCCAGATTGTTTCGGGACTTCGCCAAGTGTGAGGTCAAAATGCTCACCTTCCTCTTTTTTTTCTCGATGTTCGAATCCCTGAAATGGGCGATCTCATGACATGTATCCTCCCTTACTCAGATGATCTAGATATATTTCAGGACTTTCATTGTGAAGTTTCCCGACCTCTCGTCATCAGGACTTCCGAAATCCCGAAGTCCGAAACCCCGATACCAAATATTCTTTCGGGACTTTTGCCTCTATTCATGAGGGATTAACCCTCATGCATCTCTTGACAGATCCAGTGACTGTCGGGTTTTCTAACTAAGATCTGACGGTTCAGATCTGTCCCGTGTTGTGCACTCTCCCGTTGCTCCCTAGACATGGAAAAACCAAGGGTCCAGATACTCCCACGGACCTTGGGGATCTACGGTCCCGATTTCTTTGCTACTCACGAAGATGAAGGAAAAGGGTTAAGGCATTTAACGCCCTCGTTTATTCCTCCAATCTAACGGCCGTGAATGACTGCATATCTTCCGACAAGATCTCATCCGTCGATCGATACTTATCCCTATGCTGCCATTTCAAGATTTCAAGAGGATCATTCTTCCTCGTACAGGGTTACTAAGACTTGCGCCTTCAAATCCTTTTCCAGGTTCTTGGTGAGATTTCCAAGAAGGGTGTCTCTATGGGAAGATCTATCCAGGGTATTACCTGAGACGGATAAGGGTATATCTCTATGGGAAGATCTATCCAGGGTATTACCTGAGACGGATAAGGGTATAGATTTTCTGAGAACAGACTTTGAAGTCTGAGTTAATTCAATATGCATATATATATATATATATATATATATATATATATATATATATATATATATATATATACAAATCTATCTATAAATATAATATAAGGTGGTCCTTCTAATAAAAGCATGCAACCACCATTTCTGATCAAAACACCACACATACAGCCTTATACTCAAACCATTCATAAACGTACAGATTATGAGCATATATGTCAGCATATAAGTTTCAAGATGCAAGATAATCATAAATTCTAGGATATACATTTTAAGATGCAAGATGTAAAACACTAATAAGAAATAACACCAGATGTGATTGCACTGCTGAGAGGGGTGCTCTGTTTTACACCCATCTGTAGGCTCATGACTTCCCAATGGATTTACCTACTAGCCACAATTCCTCCCAGCCAAGACCATCGATGGCCGTGGAGATCAAGGCTCTATTTGTCGCTGATTGAGAACAAAGGTTACTCTCCTTCTTCTCTCATCACTCACTCAGATTTTCTAGAGTTCCCTTTCCCTCAGATCCTTCCTTGATCGCCTTCACTCTTCTCAGCCTTTTCTCCTCGTGAGGCTGCGTAGGTGACGATTTTTCCTCATGGTCACCGAGGCCTCCATGGATGGGTTGTTCACCCCCATCCACTCATTACTAAGTGAGAGGAGCCCTTTACCTACCAACCTGGGCGAAGTCATTTAATTCTAAAATAATGAGCCGCCTGGTTCTTCCTAATAACAGAAAGTCCAAATACCTGTGATTACCTAAAGTGGGAAGTTAACGCCACCTTCCAGTGCCTTCCACCAATCTTTCTTTCAAACATCTGTGGTCTCTTTTTCAAAGACATCCCTCCTCAATGCTCAAGAATATATATATATATATATATATATATATATATATATATATATATATATATATATATATATAGTATATTCATAATATTATTCACATTCACGACTCTTTTCATAAGGTCCATTCAAATCACATTCACATTTTGAGTTTGCCACAACACTTGGCCAATATAATTATATTTACGTGATCAGAAACAAGGTGTTGCTGTACCATGATATTTTTTATAGATTGGGTATCATTCAACCATATTTTACTACACCACTTACACATGTTGTTTCTAGTACAATCACCACATCCTCAAACATTTTCATTGGTCATCCCATGGGACAAATAGGTAATACTAATGCTATTTCAAGTCAGGTATGAAGTGGGACATGTCTTTTCCTTCCTAGTCAATTTAATAGTGCAATGAGGATTGTGTAAACTCTACCTTTTCAAGCTAGTATCTCTTTGACATCCTAGAATCTCATTGGAACATCGCTTCTTCCTAGAGAAGGTCAATCAATTCCTCCTGGATATAATGATATTAGTGGATGAGTTCCTACTCCTACCCAAATTTCACTAGGATTATCGAACCCTCCTAGAGGACAAAGTGGTCAACATCCTTTTGGATCTCAATTTTCTTTTGGGGACACAAATTCCAGCTTTTAGGGGAAACCTTTAGCTAGAGGACAAAACCTTATTATGGGTCAACCTTTTACTAGATCACAATTTATAGGACCATATTGGAATCTTGGAACCCAACAACAGCCTGGAAAAGATACCTTGTTAGGCACTTTAGGTGGACAAACCCATCACGTAGGTCCCTCTAACCTTGTTTTCCTAGGTCTCAATCCTAGGAAAAAATTTCCCGGAATTACCCAAGATGAACCCTCTAACCCTGTTTTCCCAGGTCTTAATCATGGGAAACCATTTCTAGGAACCGGCCAACCCTATGTAGTCAACCTGTTTAAATGGGTATTCATCCTCAAGGAAGGATTCCTAATCCACAAGTTAACCCTAATTATATGTCCCAAAATCCCCAAAAACAACCTGTAACATGATCAATATACCGTGCACCTTCCAAGATGCTTATGGTCCCACCGGGTATTCTGACATGACTTAATTCCTTCAAAGTTACCAAGATCATGAAGTTAACCAACAGCTTTTATTTTTTTCCACTTTTGATCACTCGGGACTTGTCTCGATTAATGAATTATTCCATTTCACACTCTTCTTTTTATCCAGTTATTCCTACTAAATTACCCTCAAATATTCTAAAATTGATGGTAAACTCGGAGATGATCCTAATAATTATGTTATGACTTTCCATATTTGGTTTTCATCCAAATCATTGATGGATGATTTTATACTGCTATTTATTTCTAGAAAATTTACTTACCTACTCACAACTATGTGTTACTGAATCTCCTGGAGATTCTTTCCAGGATCTTTAATTCCATTTAGCCATGGCCTTCCCCTCACACATTTTAAACTACCTATTCGATATGAAACATGTATTGAGATTTTAACTTCACTTCGACAAACCATGTCTACCTATATTTCTGTTCATATTCATGAGTGGCGAAGGCGAAGACGATTAGTCAAAGCTCACATTCCTAATCAATTGTTAGATGAATGGTTCACTAAATCTCTAGGACCCATCACTAAGATGTTTCAGGAGGAGTAGTTATTGAAGAATGTTATTGTTCATGCCTAGTATCTTTGATTTTGGTATATTCTATAGACTCCATTATTATAAGGATATGATTCCTCATAAGCCTCGTCCATATAGAAATCCAACCCCAACACCTCCTACAAAATTTCACATTCTTGATGTTGTGATTGGTTTTATTAATCCAAAGACTAAAGGTAAGAATTCTACCAAAAATCCCAACCCCAAGCCAATTCCCACCACTAAGACTACTCTAAATACAACAACTCTTGCCACTCCTAGTAATACTTATGAGGTGAGCATGGTTTAATCTACACCAACCGCTAAAACTGGAAATAAGAAAAAGGAAAAGGAAAAAGAAAACCCCGCCCAACCAAGAAAAACTGAAAACTCCACTCGTTGAAGATAAGGAAAAATGTAAACTGAAATATCCTTGTCTCATTTGCGATAAGGATCATTACACTAAAGATTGTCTGTGTCATGTCAATGTCACTCCTTTCCTTAAAGGAACTTCAACCTCACCCATTGTATTGACCAATCCTTTTCCATCTCAACAGACTCAAATAGTTACATTAGAACAACTTTCCAGATCAAGAACTCCTTAAGTACTTATGTGTGTACAAATCATATAAAGATAAAGAGGGTTTTACCTCCACAACATGAGCCAAAGACTATCCTTCCTAGAATGAAAGTGTTTTTGAGCATCCTTCTACATCCACCCCACCACCCACTAGTCCTCTACAAATTGATTGACCAAGTTCAAACACAATGATTAGACCACCTCCAAAAAAGTGTTGTTCATAGGTTGTCTTCTCTAATTCACATGCTTGTTTTCACTCAAACTATAGTATTGTAGAATATTTGACCAAGCCTCTACAATGTCAGCCTCCTTAAAATCCTCCAAATGCCTTGCACAACAATCCAGCATTGTTAAATGTTATTGGTGGAATTGATCCTATTGAAGCGAGTATGATAGCATTTGACTTGGAAACTCATCTTACAAGGCTCCCTCACCAACTTGCAATCCAAATTCAAGTTATTGTATGTCAAAACACTATTTTAGTATTGTTATAGATGAAGGAGCCTCAACCCAGGTGTGATGTATCTTAATTGTTGGAAATACATTGGTTCTCCATCAATTAACCAATCACCTAATACTTTAAAGGCATTTGATGGTAGAGGATTTAAACCATTTGGAGTACTTAATTCATTACCAATTGAGTTAGAAGGTAAGACAATAACTGTTGAAGTAGAAGTTTTTAATGCACCATTCAATTATAATATTCCTACATGATAGTTGGATTTATGGATGTCATAGCGTTTCTACCTTGTTTCATGTACTACATTTCCATAATCAATGTAAAATAGTCATGGTAGACCAACTCACCTACTTTAATTATGATTCACGCATTGGTAGTGTTCATTTTATAGAGAAAACCCCATCTTCATATGAGAATGTTAGAGTGGGTCTTTCGAAAGATTCATCTTTGATGGGAACTTTTCCACTCCCACCACTCGACATTTCTCCTTCTATCACCAAGATAGACACGATTTAAAATCATGTGCAACAATCCATAGAATCATTTGATCCTTTGGTAGTACCCAGTTTTAATTAACATAATTCATTGTCTCGCTAAGCTCATTAAAAATGAAATAGACAATTTCAACGAAAGAAGGTTCATTGCCTCAATAAGCTCATTAAAATGAAATAGACCTCCTCCTCCCTCCGGAATCGAGTCTCTAGATAGAATATTTGAACCATTTTCCTCCTACCGTGAAAATATTCCTATTAGTATCTATATGCCTAAACAAGGAAAGAATAAGTGTTGACTTGATAAAACAACGCGTTTAAAGTGTGTCTCCACCTTTGGACATCATGTCGGCGAAGCCACTAGATTCTACCACACATGCTGGGGGGGAGATATCTCTAGAGAGACATGCTACTAGAAGTGATCCTCGCTAGTTGTTCCCTCATCTAACATAGTAGTCTTCTAGAATGAGCTTTATTTTTCTTTCTCATGCTTGTTAATTACATGAGAATATGTTATTGAGTATACTTTTATCCTTTTTCGTAATTCGTAAAATCTATACAAAAAGGAACTCTTTAGAGTCTCCTTTAAGCTCTTTTTATGACTCCTAAATATGAAAATATTGTTGAGAGAACTTTCTTTCTTTCACACTCAAAAGAATTTGAAAGAGCATCTATTCAGTATTAGCTAATTCCTTTTTGGGTTGAGACGATTATCATAAAAGAAATACCTAGTCAATATTGACTAGAAGAATTCTCCCATGTATTATTTTATACTTTTTTTTTTTTTTTTTTTTTTTTTTTTTTTTTTTTTTTTTTTTTTTTTTTTTTTTTTTTTTTTTAGAGAGTTTGAAAAACCACCAAGTTTACTTTATGTGGACTTGTAAAATTTACATTGAAAGACCCACATGGGATATGAACCATTTCTTCCTAGGGTTCGTTAAAAATAATACTCTAAAGGATCTATCCAAGAATGAACTTATATATACATGTTATCCTCCTCAAGCTCAATAAAAAAAGAGGTACTCGCTATAAATGGTGGGGGGGAATTGGGAAAGGGAAATTATATGAAATCAGATATCATCATAGCCTAGTCTGATCCAGGATATTGGTGGCCACCCACCTTCCAACCGGCTCAAACAATTTTCCGCAATTTTGGTAATTTTACTATTTTTTAGCACTTTTCACTTCCAGAGCCGCTTTGAGGTCTTTAAAACAATGTTTTTTGGGAAAATAGTGAGAAATTAAAAGTTCCTTCGATACTACACCCAAAATTAATATCCTCAACAACACCTTTCCAATGGCCATCATACACCTAAACCGTAACTCAGATGCAAAAGTTACTAATCTCTAGGAAGCTCGGGATGTAACAATCCTTACTCAAACGTACCACTTTGACTTCTTTGGCTCATCCTAGGGTTAGGTTTGGATGTCTAGGGTTTTTTTGGCGTTCCTGCTTATTGTAAAATGCCTTCTCGTGAGTCTCATTAGAATCTATCTCTTCTATGATGCAACCTTCACATCTCTTCTAAGAGATAAGCCACCATTCCAACAAGCTTGTTTCTGACTGCATTGTACAGCTTCAACTTATTTGTTTATTGAATAGAAAATCAATTTTATAGTATCTCTGCGGTTTTGTGTTAAGCAACTTTTAATAATATGTATTCATTTGTTTTTCTCATAAATTCTAGATCGGCATATCAGAGCTTATCTTCTCCTTTGTCGTCTAATGCATGTCCCTAACGAGGTCGAGTATTTAGAGTTGTGTCTCGAGCTTGTTTCTTGAGGACAAAATTTCTCAAGATGCCCAAGAGACCTCTCATGGCAGGAGAAAGAAAAGATGACAGACATGAGAGATCCTTTCTCAAATTGTTGAAGCCTTCACGCGACAAAGGAACAAAATGATGGATAGTTTCACACAAATCTTTTCTAACTACCAACAGCGACACATCTTCTTCGAAATGAGGCTTCCTTCAATGTAGAAATAAAATTCGATATTCCTATATTTGAAGGTTAGATAGATGAAAATACAGACAAGTGGTTGAATCTATTATAAGGGTATTTTTTGTCCATAACTTTTCAATAGAGAAAATATTATTTTTTGCACTTCCTCAAAGACGCTCCCATGTCAAATATTGGTGGAAACTTACAATGTGAAACATGCCAAAGATAAATATGAAGAATCTAAGTCAGAACCCACTTACATGGATTGTTTTTATTCCCTTAAGAAGGAATTATACCATGTTGGAAGTTATGACAAATTGTATACCAAATGGACCACATTAAGTACAAGAAAGAGACACTGGCAGCTAGATTTCACAAATATCTTCCATACATTGGACACCAAGTTGGGTAATTTCCAAAGATTCAGATGACATAAGGAAGTTCGGCATCACTTGCTCAGATAGATACATCCGCATCGAAATGGAATTTCTGAATATCTCATCCTTGGGCGCAGCCTAACGATATGCCGGCCAAAATCGAAAGCAAAAGATCAAACAAAATACATGGCAATCTGGGACTAGGGAACTTCTCAACAAAAGCAAGGAAAAGGCTGCCCCAACCCACGTAAAAGGACAGAGAAAATATGGATAGTATTAGGACAACCAATACTATCCATAGCAAATAATGACACCGGAAAGACAAAGAAAGATACCGAGAAGTGGTGCTAATTTCCATAAGAGCCCTTACATAACACTTTCACCGCCGCCAAAGAAGTCAGCAGGACAAAGTGAAAGCCTATGAATCGACAAAAAGTTCTCGACTAACTAGGAACCGTAAAGGGAAGACAAATCATTGACACATACCCCACTGTTATTGTTGTGATTGCAACAATTCAACCAAAATAATCATTAGATCCTGAAGAGGGGGGGGCATCCCTTCCATTCACATATGTGGGTAAAAGGCACCCTAATACAGCATCATCATTGATAGCAATAGACAAAAGAACCTCATCTCAAATAGGTCATCAAGTGGTCGGCTCACACACTTCCACACCCACAACTCTACACCATTGAATGGTTCACCATGAAACAATTCCATGTCAACTAATCGAAGTACGCATCGTCGCATTTACATCGCTTCCTCTGTAAAGACGAGGTATTGTGTGATGATTATCCTCTCAAAGTTTGTAATTTTATTTATGGAAATGTCATGCTATATATGAGTCTATACCTTGTAGTGTTATTATTACTTTGAAATAAGAAATTGTAACAGATACCCAGGCAATCCCACCTAGTGTTATTTCCTTCGACCCTACTACAATGCAAGAAGGTCATCTCTCCGACGAGGAAGTTTGTCTTCATGATTCACTCTCAAAGTGAGCGAAATTTTGTAGCCATATCCATGGCCTCCGCGATATGTGTCTCCATGTAGCAGAAGCAATTTTATAAGGTTGTGGAAGAATAATCCAATATCTTCTCCTCACCTATCGGGTACCTCTACACTACCAGGTAAAAAACCCCATCGATCCTCAATTCTGCCGCATCACGCTCATCGGGCCAGATATCAGTCAGCCTTTTTAGAGAATGAGGATCGTTTATTTATCCAAGAACTTCTCCACAAGTACATCCATCCCAAATTATCACCTTATGGGAGCCCAATCATGCCGGTACATAAGAAAGATGGAACTTGGCGACTCAACATTGATTACTCGCTCAATAAAAATCACTACATTTAGAAACCGGTACTGATTCCCTCAATTGGAAAGATATCCTGATCAACTCAATTGTGGACTTCAACACTTTTAGTAAGATTGATCTCAATTCTCGCTACCATCAGTCCCGGATAGAACAAGATGATGTATGGAATACGACCTTCAAGTCAAAGGAATGCCTTGAATGTGGTTGGTCATGCCCTTTGGTTTGAAAAATGCTCCAACCATTTTCATGAGGATAATGGACGATATCCTATGACCTCTCACTAATACTTTTGTATTGGTGTATCCAGATGACATTCTAATTTTTACAACAAGATTCTTTAACAACACCTAAAGATATTCAAATGGTGTTCCGCGACACCCCCCACGACAACACAAGCTATACACCAACTTGGAAAATTCTCCTTCAACATGAAATGGTCCATTAATTCTGCCACATAGTTGATCATCATGGGAGGAGGGACGGAATGACGGATGGAGCCGGAGGATGGATGAGGAATGGATGGAATGGAATGGAATGGAGGACAGGAATGGACATGGATTCTGATGGAATGGACGGATGGATGGAAGGATGGAAAGAAGAGGAGGAATGAAATGGATGGATGGACGGATGGATGGAATGGAAGGATGGAAAGATGGAATGGAAAGGAATGGATGGATGGATGGAATGGATGGAATGGATGGAATGGATGGAATGGATGGAATGGATGGATGGAGGAAATGAAGGAGATGGAGGAAAGATGGATGGAGGAATGGAAATGGAGGTGGAGGAAGGAAGGAATGGAGGTTGAGGCCCGGACGGAATGGAATGGACGGATGGATGGAATGGAATGGAGAAGAAGGAAGGATGGAAGGACTGAATGGAGGATGGATGGATTTGATGGAATGGATGGACGGATGGAATGGAAAGGAATGGATGGAGGATGGACAGGAAATGGGATGGATGGATGGATGGAATGGACAATGGACGGATGGATGGATGGATGGAATGGACGATGGACGGATGGATGGAGGATGGACGGACGGAATGGAATGGAATGGAAGGAATGGCATGGATGGAAAGGGATGGAATGGGATGGAATGGAAATGGAATGGATGGATGGACGATGGAGGAAGGAATGGACCGATGGAATGGACGGAGATGGATGGACGGATGGAATGGACGGATGATGGATCTGAATGGAATGGATGAAAGGATGGATGGATATGGAATGGATGGATGGACGGACGGAATGGAATGGATGGATGGAGGAAGGAAGGAAGGATGGAAATGGATGGATCTGACTTCGACAGACAACAGACGGCCTCAGATGACACCAGACCACCGAACCGCGGCAACACCACCTCGACCCATGTGCACCACTCACACCGCGGGTAACATTTACCGATCCTCAGAAGCCTACCGCCTCGATCAAAGCTCATTCTCCCAGATGTGTGCTGCTGCTCCATTTAAATAATAAAAATAATAGTTTTGTGGGCGCGATCTGAGCCACGCCAGCCTTTCCTAAATCCTCGTGATCTCAAGAATTTTTAAGGATTGCACGCCATTACATGCCACTTCCCATGGCGGTGGCGCATTGGTAGATATGATTATAATGGTTGGGGACGTCCTGGGGTCAAACCCGCTTCTATACACATATATACATCTATTTTGGGTGTGGATATATCATATGGTTGGCCGATTTTGGATTATATATGATAATTTAACATATATATATATATATATAGATATATATATATATATATATATATATATATATATGGCATGGTATAAAGTTCCAACAAATATTTTGGCCGCTCCATATGTTTTAACATATGGTATAGTTTAACATATATTTCGAATGGTATAAACATATGTTATGATTTGGGTTTTATTACACATATATATTATATGGTATGACCTTTGGTTCTTTATAATATGGGTTTTTCCATATGGTTTATAACATTATAACATGGGTTTTAAATACCCTATGTTTTAAACATGTGCTTTGGGTTTTTTTTATATGGTTTTTGTTTTGATATATATTTAAATACCAAGGGGATGCCTTGGTGTTGGCAAGGTCAAGGGCTAGGCCCTTGACCACCCCTTGGATCAAGTATAAAACAGGAAGCACCAATTGCGTCGCTGATTGCCTCAACAGACCTCCAGTCGTGACACTCACCACAGTGCTAGACTCTTTCAACCATGAGACCTATAGATGGCCCCAACTCTATGAGGCAAACCTGGACTTCACCACCACCTACCAAATGTTGGGTGCAAACATAGTTGTCGATAATTTCCATCTTCAAGATGGGTTGTTGTGTCGTCTGGGCCATATATGTGTTCCATCAAGCGAGCGAGTGAAGCTGATCTGGGAATCCCACTACAGTTGGGTGGTAGGACACTTTGGCGTCAAAAATACAGTGGCGATGCTACAAAAAAATTTCTATTGGTCAAAACTTCAACAGGATGTCAACAAGTATATCAGGTCCTGCACTGCCTACGTTATTTCCAAACTGACCACTAAGAAACAAGGCATGCACACCCCTCTTCCTACTCCTGACAGGCCATGGGAATCCATCTCAATGGATTACATGTCGGGCCTCATGTCCATCAAGCAGGGAAATGACTGTGTTTTTGTGGTTGTTGATCGTTTTTCTAAGATGGTGATTCTGGTTGCCTGGAAGAAGAACATCACAATAGAGGCCACTTTCAAGCTCTATTTGAACGAGTCTGGGTACATTTTGGAATCCCACAAACCATTGTCTCAGATCAGGACAATCGATTTCTCAGCACATTCTGGTTGAGTCTCTGGTCACTGTTGGACACCAAGCTCACCAAATCCACGACCTTCCACCCCCAGACAGATGGCCAAATCGAGGTCGTAAATCGAATGATTATGCATATCCTTCACGTGTATAATTCAAAGCACCCTCTCACATGGGATGAGAGCCTTCCCTATGTCCAACATAGCTACAACTGATCCCTTCATAGCTCAACCGACCACAACCCCTTTCAGGCGGGGTTGGTATTCCAACCATTAGGTCCCATAGATGTTGCACTTCCCCTTGCGGTCACCTCGATCGACTCATCTCCTGCTCCAACTGAAGCTGAAAAATCCACTCAGTTCATTGAGTGGATCCAGCACATCTGCCAATGGGTTCATGATATCCTACAGAAGTCCAATGACAATTACAAGCAGCGCCATGATCAACATCGGGTGCCACATAAGGATCAGGTGGGCGACAAATTTTGGTTGCACTTGCAGAAAGAACGCCTTGCACGACCCCATAAGAATATTTTCCCACTCTGTTATGGGTCGTACACCATCACCAAAACCATGGGGGATAATTATTTTGAGCTCAACATTCCTCCTTTCCTTGGCCTACACCTAGTGTTCAACATGGATCTCCTTCGCCCTTTTTTCCCACCATTATTGGACACCTCAGAAGTAGCAGAACAACTGACACCAACAGAGCTCAACCCCAACTGCATACAAAAGACATCCAGTGATCAGATTGTGGACACACATATCAAGGGCACTCGACAACAAAGGATCCAACTTTATCGAGTCGTCAAAGCAGGGAAGCTCCTGCACCAAGGCAAGTGGCTCACCTGGGGGAAAATTCAACATAAATTTCCTCATCGAAAGGGGGAACTCAAAAAAATAGATACCATTGCTTCCTAAGGAGGGAGGATTGATCTATGTGTATATCGATGGCCACCCACCTTTTCCAACTGGCTCAAAACAATTTTCTGTCAATTTTGGTAATTTACTAGTTTAGCAGTTTTTCACTTCCGGAGCTGTTTTGAGGCCCTAAACGATGTTTTTGGGAAAAAAGTGAGCTATGTCCTATTTCATATGATATTATCCCCAAAATTAATCTCCTTGACGATACCTTTCCAACGGGATATCATACGCCTAAAATAGAGATCGTATGCAAAAGTTACGACCCCGGGAAGTTGATGTACTAACTTACCCAAATGGGGCCCACATGACTCAGAGATAAGCTGCCACCATTCCAACAAGCTTGTTTCTGCTACATTTTACAATTTCATCTTATTTCCTTATTGAATAGAAAACCAATTTTACTGTATCTTTGTTATTTTTGTTAAACACCTGTTAATAATCTGTAGTCATTTCGTTTTGCTCATAAAATTTGAATCATAGTCGCTCTTGAACCTTCTTGGAATTTTTTTTTTAAGGGGGAGGGCACCCTACCCTACCATATTCATAAGATTTTACAAAATATTTACTACTAAAAGGGAGTTTAAAAACTTTCAAATGATTTTACATGTTTAAATTTGGTCTGTATGAAATTATTATAGGATGAAAATTGAATCTAATTTCACTAAACAAAGAATTGTTTATGTTGCTTATAAAAATAGTGGATAGTTAACTTACAAAAAATGTTGATTATCAACACTTCCAGTTATTGGAAATCAAAGAAAATATAACATAGAGAATGGTGACACATCATGAGATGGGAGCAGGCTCCCATAACAGAGAGGAAGAGTCTAATTAAAAGAGATGTGGAAACTGCTGCAAATCTAGCTGAAACTGTAAGAAGCCACATGGAAGAATTACAAAGATTTAAGGCAGACAATGAAAGGATTATAAAAGAACAAGAAAAACAAACTGAAATAAATTCAAATTTGTTGCAAATTCTGTCAGATATACAGAGGCAGATGCAACATGGGCCAACATCCAGTAATGTGGATAGATAGTAGACCAAGAAGACCCAAAGTCCACCTGAAATACAAAAACATGACCCTGACAGTGGAAACACAAGGAAAAACACCTCAAAGAGGGCCCAACATGGAGCCAATAGGTAGGCTAACAACAAGGATTCATGTGGAGAATCCTCTAGTGAGGGAGCTAAAATCTCCAAGAAAATGTCTAACAGTGGGACCAATACACATTCTCATAGGAGAAGAAAGAGGAGGAAACATTCTAAGAGCCACGACCCTGAAGAATTTAAGAAATATAAGCCACCAACTTTTGATGGGGATATTAAAAAGGGAGAAGAAGTAAAATTTTGGCTGCTTGGCTTAAAGAAGTACTTCAAAGTCCATGACTACTCTGAAAACTTGAAGGCTTGAACAACTTTTTTCATCTCGAATGAAAATGCCTCTATCTGGTGGGAGGACCTCAGAAATGTGAAGGGAATCCATGAGAAGGAGCTATCATGGAGAAAATTTGAGAAACACTTTAAGAAGAAGTACTTGTCTGAAGGGTACTATGATGAAAAAACTAAGTATTTCTATGAAATCAACTTGGGACAACTCACCATAGATGAATATGTCAACAAATTCCTGGATTTAATGAGGTATGTTCCCTATATAAAATATGAAAAGGTGAAAATGCAGTGATTCATTAGTGGGTTTCCTAAATCCCTATAAGACATAATTGAGTTTGATGAACCTAATACTTTAGAAGAGACTGTTCGGAAGGAAAGGTACTACTATGAGAAATTCAAGCACAAGGAATAATCTCATAAATATTGGAAGAAGAGAGATAAATTGGGATTCAAGAAGAAGGGGTTTAAATCCTCAAATTTTAAGAATCATGGAAAAATCCCTTAGATGAGCCTTCCCACCAAGAGTGTGTATCAAGAGAATTTCCCATCTCATAGTGGAAACAATCCCATTGGATCATCCCCAGGAAAGACTGATAGTACAAATAGAGAACCATTGAAGTGTTTGGGATGTGGAGAAGAAATTTTGTTGAGGGACTACCCACATAGGCAACAAGACAATAAGAGGATAGTAAACTGGTCCTAGAGGATCATCCTTTATTAAGAGAATATAAAGATGTGTTTCTTGAAGAAGTACCGGGTTTTCCACCAAAAAGAGACTTTTATTTCTCAATAGAACTTATGCTTGGAGCAATGCAAATGTCTAAAGCACCATATATGATGAGTACCCTAGAGCTAGTTGAGCTTAAATTACACTTGAAAGAGATGTTGGAAAAGTGATACATTTGACCGAGTGTGTCCCCTTGAGGAGCCCCAACTTTGTTTTTGAAGAATAAGGATGGCACACTCAGATTGTGGATAGATTAGAGACAAATCAAGAAAATGACAACTAAGAATAAGTCATCCCTTACCAATAATTGATTACTTATTTGACCAATTAATGGGTGCTACAATTTTCTCCAAGATTGACCTAAGGTATGGATACCATCAGGTCCAGATTAAGGATGGATACATATACAAAATGCCCTTTAGGACAAGGTATGGGAAGTATGAATTTGTGGTGGTGCCATTTGGGATTACCAATGCACCAACCACCTTCACGTGCTTGATGAATAATGTGCTCAACAAGTTCTTGGACATATTTCTGTTGGTTTTCATTGATGATATCCTAATCTATTCTAAGATAAAGGAAGAGCATGAAGAGCACCTCAAGTTAGTTCTCCAAGTGTTGAGAGAGCACAAGCTCTATGCAAAGTTTAGTAAGTGTGACTTTTTCCAAGAACAAGTCCATTACTTAGGTCATGTCATCTTTAAAGAACATGTGGCAGTTGATCCTGACAAGATCAAAGGCATCATGGATTGGCCTACACCAAAAGATGTAGATGATGTGGCATCCTTTATCAGCTTAGCAGGGTACTATAGGAGATTCATAAAGGGGTTTTCTAAGATTGGTTATCCAATGACCTCCCTTCAGAAAAAGGGAGTTAAATTTGTTTGGACAACATAGTATGAGGAGAGTTGCCAACAACTGGAACACCTTCTAACTAATGCACCTGCGCTAAAAATTGCAGACCCAAACACAGACTTCCTCGTGTGTACAATTTCCTACAAGGAAGGACTCAGAGGAGCCCTCATTCAAGAAGGGCATGGGATTTGTTATGAATCCAGAAAATTGAGTGAGCATGAAATAAATGATGTGACCCATGACTTGGAATTGATTGTTATAGTGGATTCCTTGAAAATGTGGAGGAATTACCTCCTAGGCAAAAATAATTTACTTATGACAAACCATAGCGGGCTAAGATATTTGTTTGACCAACCCAAACTCAATGCTAGGCAAGCTAGGTTGATGTCTCTCCAGTAAATTTGATTTTGAAATAAAACACATTAAGGGAAAATAAAATAGTGTGGTTGATGACCTCAGTAGAAGACTTTAAGTGATTCACTTGGCATCTATAAGCACCTGTGAATCATACATCAAGGAAAGGGTTAAAAGTGCACAAGAAACATATGAGTTTTTCAAAACTGTAAAGACATACCTAGAGCAGGAACTCACAGGGATGAAATATGAAGGTTATCAATTGTAGAATGATGGCCTACTAACTTACAAAGGTAGGTTGTATATCCCAAATTGTGACGACTTGAAGAGGTTCATCATGGATGGACTACATAAAATACCATATATTGACCATCCTAGTTATCTCAAAATGATTATAGCCACTAAAAATTGTTCTATTGGAAAGGAATGAAAAAGAAAATAGATGACTACTTAGATAAATTTTTGGAATGTTAGCAGGTCAAGGTAGAACACAAGCACCCGGTAGGGTTGTTACAACCCCTACCAATTCTCGAATGGAAATGGGAAACCATTTCCATGGACTTTCTCACAGGATTTCCTAAATCATCCAAATAGAATGATGCAATTATGGTAGTTGTGGATAAGCTGAGAAAGGATGATCACTTTATCCCTGTAAAATCAAATAGAAAGGTAATAGATATTGCCAATATTTTCATGAAAGAAATATTTAGGTTGCATGGTATACCTAAGGAAATTATAACATATGGAGATGGTAAATTTTCTTCAAAATTTTGGAAATCTCTATTTGTTGGCTTTGAAACTAAATTATTATTTAGTACACCCTACCACCCTCAAACAAATGGACACATAGAGAGGGTAAACTAGATATTAGAAGACATGTTAAGGATGCATGTGATGCATCAACCCAAGAAATGTGAAGAATATCTATCAATGGTAGATTTTGTCTACAACAATGGCTGTCACAAGTCATTGAAAATTATTCCTTTTGAGGATATTTATGGAAAGCAATTCAACATTCCAATTAGTTGGGGAAACCCAGTGGACATAATCACACTCGGGCTAGACATGGTAAAATAAATGGAACAACAAGTAATTCAGATAAAAAAAATATATAAAAGTGTCCCAGGACAGAGAGAAAAGCTATGCATAAAGAAATATGACTCTTAGAGAATTCAAAGTGGGGGATCATGTATATCTACAAATTAGGCCCATAATAAGTTCCTTGAGAATGGAAATTTGTGCCAAGTTGGCACCTCAATTTTTTGGACCTTTTGAAATTTTGGACAGAGTGGGACCTGTAGCATATAGATTATTTTTACCTCACACAGTGAAATAACATAATTTTTCCCATATTAAATTACTAAAGAGATATGTACATGATTCTACTCATATAATTGAGTAGTTTGTGATCAAGGTGGAACCAGAGGGATAATTATTGGAAACATTTTGGTCTAGATGAAGCTACATGGGAAATGGAGGATGCCATGAACCATGCGTACCATTTTTGTTTACTGATGTGCTTAGAAATAACAACGAAAGGTAGAACACCGAGGATGATGTTGGTTACTAATCTATTTCTACCTCTTGGGATGACCCAGGTTTATATCTAAACAAGCTTCCAACAAATCCCTCTAAAAATATCGGCCCTTGCTAGTGGGAAAACCCCCCCTTTAACTACACCAGGGTTCAAAATGTAGGCAAAGAGAATAACCATATAAAATATAATTAATTCTCAATACTACCCTAAACATACCGAAACTAATATAAAGAAAGAAAATAGAAGATATTGGGTAACTATACATATGATCCCATGTTTGGTGATGATCTCCTCGCGCTTGGAAGTTCCACTGACTGCATGTCTCCTTGCAAGGATGACCTGCATCCAAAGATTGACAAACAAATAACTACAAGCATGTTATTCCATATATAAGTTAGGGTTAGATGTAAGAATGTCAAGCATAAATAAAAAAAAAGTACTCAAGACACCATCATTTGGGACAGGAAAATGTAATTCTTTTATTCATAACACAAAGATTATACCTCTACAATCTAAGTCGACCACCGTTCCGCGAACCTGGTCTGGGCTCCTCTTCACCATGCTCTAAGTACACCTTGTATGAAATTATTCTCTCAACCTTCTGGTCTCTTCTATGGAAGTGAATGGGTTAAATGGAGGAAGAAGGGGCTAATGAGGGAATGTTGAGGCAATTTCTCACAAAAGGCAACAATATATTGGGCAAGGAGGGGAAGTGAAATCGAACATAGTTTCACTATTCTTATGCTTATATGTGAAATGAGACCCTAACAACTCCTTTTATATGACAAAAGGATGGTTATTCGGTTGGGTGACGGGCTATAGCAGGTGGATTAGTTGGGAAACTACCAAAGCCCATAAAGTTCAATGAATTCCTTGCAACTTTTGCAAGTATATGTGGGTTGTAATGGTGAAACATGCATATGTACGTGAGCTATAGTGGTGCATCAATTGTATGTACACAAGAAGTAATGGTGCAGGGTGCGTACATCTTCTAAAAAATGGTTTTTTAAGAAGAGCTACTCAACAGTGCTTTGGAAAAATATCCAAGTAAGAGGGCCAAGGCCATGTATGCATGAATAGGGAAATTTAGGGATATAATATATGCCCCCTAATGTGTGAGGTTAGAAGAGAAATTGATGGCTGAAATACATTACAAATTTACCAATGTACGAAATCGAGTGAGCTCGGGACCAGAGTTCAGGAGGTGTCATCTGCAAAACAACAATTGTCTCTCCGAGGAGGGAATACCCATGCTCGAGATCAAATAAATCATAGATACCAATCAATTACACTACAAATCCATGTAACATAACTATATAAAGTGTATCTGTGAGAAATGCACATCAGATCTACATCTCAAAATCAAAGATATACAAATATAGTATCCATCTTCAAGAAGCTAGTGACGCTCGATGGCTGGAGATGAGGTATTCATAGCTCGAGCAACAACTTCAAGATATTCAAAAATCAGGTAGGAGAATAATAGGAGTCCATAACTCACTACCCTAATTTCTTTGACAGATCATTAGGAAAAGACAAGAGGATATTGATGATCAGGCAGAGCACTTCGTCGATTTTGAATCAGGACTTGACTGGACTCTCGGGATGGCCAACTCATGAGGTCAAGAGAAAAACTGTAGAAAGGACGACTTAGGTTGGGTGAAAATTCCCTTGGACAAAAGCACAAAAGATGATTAGACTTAGGCATCTTTACATTGACATAAGTTCATGATGCATGAGGCAACACAAACTCTCCATGTGTTTGGAAGAGTAACCAAACAGAGGAGGACACAACTCTTTGTAGCGAGAACGAATTCCTAAGGTCATACTATATCCCAATGCTTGATGAACAAACGAAAGGATGTTCTCTGTCCAAGGGCGACTCTTTGTGCTGTCGAAAAAATAATACATATTTCCCGTCCCCTCTTTTTGGGATATTTGATTTTTTTGTCTTTTTCAATTTTTTAAAGAGCTTGAAAAAGAATAAAAGAATGCTACGTTACAAAGGAGGAATGAGTGTCACAAGCAAGCATACTAGTTCCAAGCGCAAGGAACACACTAATGCTCAGAGAAAGGATACATGTGTAGAAAAAGGACACTCGGGGAAAATTCCTCCATGGGTCAAGGTGTCAAGTCGCAAAGGAAAAAAGTGATACAAGGCTTGCTTATAAGGCATGCTTCAAAGGTTCAGTTGAGAGAAACAGGGAGTCAGTATTGGGCCAAAGACGCAAAGATGAAAATGTGATTAGAAAGACACAATTAAACCCTCTTCAATGTAATTTTAACGAGCCCAAAAAAGGTAAGCTCGATAGTTTTTTCACGTTTAGAGAGTCTAAAAAAACGTAAAAAGAAGACTCCAGGGAGTACCTTTTTCGGAGATAGTCTAGTCAGTTCAAAAAAGGGTTAAACTTGTACCGAAAAGATGTCTATTCAAAACCATTTTAACGAGTGTGACAAAGAAAATATCACTCGACAATCTTTTCAATTTTAAGGAGTCTGAAAAGATCTTAACTATGGACTCACATCCTTTTTTTGAGTTTAGTCTCTTTAGCCCGAAAAAGTATAAAAGTTATTGAGGAGAACTCTCTCAGCGAGATGAATCTCCTGAGGCGTACCTTTTTCCGTTATAATCTACAAGCTGGAAAAAGGGGTAAACTCATGTGACCTTTAATGAGTGTGAAGGAAAAAGGTCACTTGACGATCTTTTCAATTTTAGGGAGTCTAAAAAGAGATTAACTATGGACTCCGTGGGGGTTCTTTTTTTATAAGTAATCTCCAAGGCCCGAAAAAGGTGATAAACAAAAACCAAGAGAATGTTCCCTTTTTGAAAATTTATTCCCTTAGGCCTGAAAAAGGGTTAAACTTATGCCTGAGAATACTCTTCTAGCGAACCGAAGTTCCTAGAGCATACCTTTATTCATGAAATTGACCGTCTGGACTGAAAAAAGGGTAAACTACCTCTGGACAAATGTGCCTTCAAATTTGAGTTTGGCGAGCGTGAAGGGAAACAAGATCGCTCTAAAATATTTTCATGTTTAGAGGGTCTCAAAAGGGATTAAAGAAGACTCCAGGGGGATACTTTTCTCATTTAATCCAGACAAGATCGAAAAGCATAAATACAGTCTCGTCAGATGTTGCTTTCGAATTGTGAAGCGATCTTGAAATACAACAAAGCATGCTCATTTGGGAGTCCCGATGGTGAGGCCAAGAATGATGGTGCATCATAATAATGAGGCACAATATCGTAATCATGACAAGACTAATAAGGACTCCTGAGCCTAAAGTCATTAGTGACAACATGGATGCCAAAATGCAACCAAGATCTACCTAGGGAATCCATGTAAACGTAGGTTCTACCACCTAATTATGACACTTCTAGAGCAACATTGAAGGTTTCGTGTCGTACCTTGGTGGGGTCGATCCTATGGAAAATTGGAAGAGACAACGAGATGCAAAAAGTGGAGGTGAAATCCTAACTTATATGCAAAAATTCGAAAAAAATGACTTTTACCAAAGGATACCAAAAAGTGACCCATCCCCAAAAGGTTACCAAACAAAAAATAAAAAGTGTACCATAACATCCAATAAGAAACTTGGAATCAGAACCAAATGATTTCCAAGCCTGGAAAAAAGACAAAGGGGGTCAAAAAAGTGGCAAAAAGGGCCAAAAAATTCTATAAATAGAAGCTGGAAGCTCATTTTCACCATTGCATTTTGAAGATTGACCAAAAGGAGAAAAATTCCCTTTGCTAAAAAAGTTGATTCCGGGAGCTTCAGTGGACGAAATGAACTTTCGCTTGGACCAAGTAAGTACAAATGCATTCCTCTTGAAATTCAATTCTTTAATTATTCATTTATTTTTGTTTTTGAGGGGGCACGCTCTCCTAAAAAGAGAGGCCCTACGTGTACGTGGGTGGTCCAAGGACATCCCGCGTATGTACTCAGGCATAAAAAAACTATGCCCGTGTACATACACGACTGAGGCCAAAACAACCCGCGTACACCCTCAAAAGCTTGGAAAAAAATTAAAAAGAAAGAGCTAACTCCCTTTAACTTTCCATGGAACATGATGTATGTCCATTGGAGGGAGAGGGAACACAAGGATATAGACATCTTGGTCGAAGAGGACCCTGCAACCATCGTCGCACTGAAACAGTGCGGGCTATGGAAGTTCTTCCAGTGTCCTCTTATGAAGGCACAACCCAGACTGTTGAACACCCTAGTTGATTATTGGCATCCAGATGTAGAGGTGTTCATGATAGAGGGACAATTGTTGACTCCAACGACTGAGGATATATACTTTCTAACTGGCCTCTCAAGGAGAGGGGAACCAGTCAATCTACGGACATTTCTACCTGGGCCTTTTAACATTGAGGATTACATTTAGATGTATTGTGAGGATGACACTGAGAAGGTAGATTATTAGGTTCCTATTCACAAGATCACGAGTCTGACTCTGCGAGTGATATTGCTACTCATTGGGCAGATCACTGGATCTTAGGCCCTTCACCAGGCTTCTTGGGTGCATATACATTGTGTTATTAAGTTCCAGGAGGAAAATATCTTTGACTAGAGTACGACCATGCTCACATGCATGAAGAGACAACTGACAGAGTGTTGGGAATGCAACAATAAGAACTTTGGGTTTGGTACTATTCTATGCTCATTCTTCTTCTTCGAGAGTACCTAGTCTCATTTCTAGAGAGACGGTGCAGGGGCATGTGGCCTCCTTCCCAGGGATATGAATATGGGAAGCATTGTTTCCATGAAAGGGGGGAGGAAGGACCATAGAGGCCTTCGACGACAAATATTTTGACTGGTGGGTACATCGGATTCCGGTGATTAAGGACTAGCCCTACGCTGAAATCAACTTCTCCAGGGACCCGAACATGCTTATGCCTTCCGGAGAGGAGCGAGGAGAGATAGGTAACATGTTTTTAATGTTATTTTTTTTAATTCTTTTTATATATATCATTTTTATGTGTTTATTAGAGTACTGAATTTCGTGTATCTATTACGTATAGATGTGGGACCAGTGCACCCAACAGACTTTGCGAGGACTCGATGATGTCCTCGACCAGAGGTCGGACCAACAACATTCGGCGGACCAACAACCACATGGGGACCTCTAGCTGGAGAGGCTGAGAGAGTTTTGAGATGGTTGGAGCACAACCTCACTGTGCTCACTCACACAATACCCATCGACGAGATCGAGGATATCTCGCCTTCCATGCAACCTCATGTAGTTGGGGTGCCACGTATGTGTGTCCATATTTTCCGATGTTTATCCAATGTCGTCGTTCATTATGGCATGGCCAATAGGCCTTGAGCTTAGATAGGCTAGACTTTAGATGTGCCGAGGGCACCATTGTACATATAGTTTTTGAGGGCATTAGCCCAACGATGTACACCGAACCTTATTTTTGAGGCGTTCGTGCCCACCNACGTATAGATGTGGGACCAGTGCACCCAACAGACTTTGCGAGGACTCGATGATGTCCTCGACCAGAGGTCGGACCAACAACATTCGGCGGACCAACAACCACATGGGGACCTCTAGCTGGAGAGGCTGAGAGAGTTTTGAGATAGTTGGAGCACAACCTCACTGTGCTCACTCACACAATACCCATCGACGAGATCGAGGATATCTCGCCTTCCATGCAACCTCATGTAGTTGGGGTGCCACGTATGTGTGTCCATATTTTCCGATGTTTAGCCAATGTCGTCGTTCATTATGGCATGGCCAATAGGCCTTGAGCTTAGATAGGCTAGACTTTAGATGTGCCGAGGGCACCATTGTACATATAGTTTTTGAGGGCATTAGTCCAACGATGTACACCGAACCTTATTTTTGAGGCGTTCGTGCCCACCTATGTACCCGTAACACTTTTGATATATATATATATATATATATACATCTTATTTGTCTTATAGATCACATTTTTTACAAATGTATGTACATGTGTATGTGTGTGCTTCTCTTTCTATGTGTGTGCAACATGCCAATCTAATACTTGATTAGCTAGAGTGTCTATCATATGATTAAATCTCCTAGGAACATGGATATACGTAATGTAATCAAAGTAATGTTTTAAGAGACATACCCTATGGAAACGTCGGTGCAAAGTAGGATCATAAATGCGGTAAACTCCATTTAACTGGGACACAACCAGCTGAGCATCTAGGTAGACCCAGAGATGTGAAATGTCACGCGACAAAGCATCATGAAAAAACTCTATCACTATGTTGTACTCAATGACATTGTTTGTGGCGTCACCCTAGACAAATACCTCCGGAAGATGGCAACTGGCCTCCAGGTGTGAAAATCACCCAAGCTGCAGAAGCAATCCTCCGAGTGTGTCATCTATCACCGTCCGTGAACCCAAAAACACCTTCAATTCACTTGAAATCTACCACAATGAAAAAGAAGACATAAATAACTACACGTCCACAAAACAAAAAAGAAAAAAAATTGTATAAGAACTATACATATGTATAAGAAGTCACCTAGGTGACCAACCTAAGAGTAATACTTCTTGAGGTAGAGCCCATTTCTAGGCTCCGTTAAGGAATTTCCTTCAAATTCAACCAGATGGTAAGCACCCTTCTTCAAGACCTCTTTCACAATGAACGGTTTGAACCACATGGGTTTGAACTTGCCTGCCGCTAGGGGATCTTTGTCTTGATCATAAACCAGGACAAGATCGCATTCAGAGAAAATCCAAGGATGAACAGATCGATCATACTGACACTTGAATCATTTCTTATGATCCTCATTGGACGAGGCTGCATCATGACGCTGCACATCGAGTTGCTCGAGATATAGTCGATGTTCCTCAAGCGGTGAAGTGTCCGATAGTAACTCCACTACCAACTTTAAAGACAAGATTTGGCACTCAATATGAAATATCGCTTCCAACTCATATACGAGTTGAAACGGTGAAAAATTGGTGGCAGTCTTCACAGACGTTCGGTAGGTCCACAATGTCGAGTACAACATCAAATGCCAATTTGACTTGGCAAAATTGACCATTCGCTGAAGAATAGTCTTGAGATACTTATTCACAACTTCCATCTGACCATTCGCTTGTGGGTAGTAAGGTGACTAATGTTCTTTCCTCAAACCAAGATTTGATGTCAACTCGGTCATCATTTTTTTTTGGAAGTGACTTCCATGGTTAGTGACAACCTCCTTCGGGATGCCGAACCTTGCTACTATCTGGTTAAAAATGAAAAGGGTCGTTGTTTCGCCATCATTGTTAAACGTTGGTATAGCCTCAACCCACTTTGTGAAGTAGTATACTGCTACGCTGATGTAACGATGCCCCCTGGATGAAGCCAGGTGACATGTAGTAAAGTCAATCCCCCACTTGGTGAAAGGACCAACAACAATGACAAGAAACATGGGAGCATGATGTGCCTGCATCTTCCGAGAGAAGATCTCACACGGATGGGACTTCTTGACCACCTCAACACAATCCTTGATTAACGAGGGCCACAAGTAACCGACACGTAGAATCTTTTGAGTTGTTTCCAACCCAAACAAATGACCACCACATGCTCGAGTGTGGTAGTCATTCAAAACGAGCTCTTCTTCTTTGTGGATAAGGCACCGACAAAGAATGCAATCTACACCTCAACGATACAAAGTGTCATCGAGTATGAGATAGTTTCATTCCTGATGGTGAATTCATCGATGCTCATCGCGGGAAGAAGAAGCGGGGCACTTCAAATTCTAGAGATAGACTAGTATATCTCCATACCAGGAGTTCGAATATGCAATTAGAAAAATATCTTCTTTGATAGGTGACTCTTCGGGCATGATATCACTAGACTCGATCGGAAGTTCCAAAATAAGTTCGGCAAAGACCAACGACTTATTGTATTTCATGGAAACAAAATCTAAGTCAAATTCCTAGAGGATTACAATCCATCTACTGATTTTTCTGCCAATGACCCGTCGTGTTAACACATATTGGAAAGGGTTCACAATGACAATGACAATGGTCTTGTGAAGTAGAATGTAATGACGAAACCGTTGGACATCATGAATTTCTGCCAAAGCAAGCTTCTCAGTGTGGGAATAGTTGAGTTCCAACCCAACCAGGCCTCGACTAAGGTAATAAATAACATGCTCCTCAAGCAGATGGTCTTGAACCAAGACCATGCTGATGGTCGACTCTGCAGCAGCTAAGTACAACAAGAAATATTTTTTATAATCGAGAGGCCGGAGCAGAGGGGCAGACATAAGGGCACATTTAAACGCTTCAAAAAAGAACTGATCGTCTTTGTCCTAACAGAATGGGATTCACTTTTTCAAAAGACACAAAAACCCTTTAGTGATCTTGGCATAATTCGTGACAAAACGACGAAGAAAGTTTTCTTTCCCCTGTAAGCTCTGAAGCCAGGGTATTGTGCACGAGGGAGGAAATTGAACTATCTCCTCAACCTTGAGAGGATTGACCATGATCCCTATTGTTGAAACAATAAAAACTAAAATACACCTTGACGTCATGCAGAAAATGCAATTGTTAGGATTCAAGCAAATCCGATAGTAGCGACATTGTTTGAAGATTAGTCGGAGGTGTGCGGGATGACCAGATCTCTTGCGAGAGCATGATGCTAGATCATCAAGATATTCCTCGAATATATGTCTAATGTCATGAAAAGAAAACAACATGGCCCGCTGAAAAGTGGCTCCAACATTCTTCAGACCAAAATGCATCTTACGATACGCGAACGTTCCCCAAGGAAAAATAAAATTTGTTTTATGCTGGTCTTCGAGTTTGATATGAATCTAGTTATATCCCAAAAAACCATCCATGAATGAAAATACCTCATAGCCAACGCATTCATCGACAATCTAATCGATGAATGGGGTGGGAAAATTATCTTTCGGACATGCCTTGTTCAAGTCACAGAAGTCCATGCACACGCGAATCGTACCCTGTTTCTTGTTAACCAGAACGGGGTTTGACACCCATTCCGTCAACTGTACGGTGTAGATAAAACCAACTTTAAGAAGTTTCTATACTTCAACCTTAATTGTTGCCTCTTTCTGAGGATTCATTGGACGAAGCTTCTATCAGACCATCTTGGCATCGGGATAAGCTGTAATTTCATGTTTGACAATTCTTGGGTCTATGCCTAGAATTTCCTAGTAAGACCATGAAAAAACATCACGAAATTCCTTAAATAACTCTATATAAATTTGAATCTCTTCAGGGGAGTAGTCCACTCTGACGAAAAACATTCTCCACAATGCCATGGGTTCTGGAGATATCTATGGGAATCATTTGATCGATACTTTCCATATTTCCCTCGACATAAACTGCGTGCGTAGCTATAGGATTAATAGGACAAGATCTATCTCCATTTACGGTCTAAACAAATTCGTCCACCTCTATTCTCCTTAACCTAGGAAGGAAGTAAGATCTATGATGAAGATCATCCCAGGGTATGTCTGGACCAATTAATTCCTCAAGAATCACCTCGTCAAAGGGAAATACTAGGTCTAAAGGGTCTGTAGTGCCAAGAGAACCTTGAGCCTAGATAGGATTGAGAA
>SNQJ01S0116975.1:2250-13061 GCA_010110895.2 Picea sitchensis | reverse complement strand
ATGTCATCGAATGTAATAGGTAATTAATTAATTAATCAAAATTATAACAATTAATTAATTAATATTTAATTAATATCATTATACCAATCTTTGTTTAGTTAATAACATGTTAGAAAAATTAATTACCTAATAAATTTTTACTTAATAATCCCTAAGCATATATTCGACTAGGGTTGTTACACTCACCACTTCTTCTATCCTCTTTTCCTCTTCTAGTCGAGTCTTTAGGATAATAATTGTCATATCTGTTTCTTCAAAATCATGTTCCTTCTTTTCATGGTTTTGCAATTGCTTCTTTTTCTTTATATTCTCTTCCCTGAGTCTATCTATTTCTTTTAAGGCAATAATGAGTTCTTCTTCAAAATTCACTTCTCCATCAATGTCTTCTTTTTCTGAATATTCATTTTCTTCATTAGAGGATTTTTTTTTCATGGTTATGGAGAGAGATTCTTATTTGTCATCAATATATTCCCTTTCTTTGAATTTTCCAAATACTCCTTTTAGATTTCTCACAACTTATGATTCTTTTGTCTTTGACTCGCAATAAGAAAAATCATCGGATTTTTCTTCACTGGATCTCTTCATAAATGTTTCATAACATGTACCAAATATTTTTATCTATTTACACTTCATTACCTTGAAAATATCAAAATCTCATAGACCACTCAAGATCACCTCTATTGCCTTTTCATTGTTTTCACTTGACTCCTTCCCAACTTTATCTATACAACCTATTGCGACTGATTCCCAAATATCAAACCCAAGGGACTATAAATATATCCTCATTCTTATAATCCATGTTGCATATTTTTTTCCATTGAAAAAAGGGGTTATAAGGTACCAACTCTATTATAATAGCTGAAAATAGAAATATTGCAAATAATAATAGCGGAACAACACAATAGATGAAACCACAACACCAAAATAATACCTTTATTGATAGGAAACAATGTTCACTTGCCTCTTCGAGGGGGAAACCTCCAGTAGAGAAATGATCTATTATAATAATTCTTAAGACAAAAATTATCATGCCTTGGACTCCTATTTATACTAAATCTATCTATCAAAAGAACAATCTAGAGGAAGATCTTCTAGAAGCAAAAGCTTCTATTAGGTATTCTTACATTTGACTTGTTCTTCCTTATTACTAGGCCTTATTAATATTGGCATTTATTACATGGAAAATATATTATTCTACCTATGTGAGGGTTTAGGGAGGTTAGGTCCCTAACATGCCCTCCCTCTTAAAAAATAGCCTTGTCCTCAAGGCTTGAGATGAGGAAATTGCTACAGAATGGTAGTTGGCTCACAAGTGGCTTATGTTGTAGTTGTATCTTTCCATTGTACTAAAACTTCCTTGATGGTGCGATGATGGACATGATTCTCACGTTGGTCCAAGGATTCCTATGGCTGAAACTAGATGGATCCTTCTTCATCCAACTCGAGAATACTGGTTTGAGTTTGGAACTTAGTTCCAATCACCTTGTTTAAGCACGAAACATGAAAAACATGATGGAGCTTAGAATGATTGGGAAACGCTAACTGATAGGCCACCTGTCCCATGCACTTTGGAACTGTATAAAGACCATAAAATTTGGGTGCCAGTTTCTGACAATGGTCAGCCTTGAGTGAAGTCTTCTTATAAGGTTGCAGTCAAAGAAACACCTGGCACCCTTAAGCAAATTGATGTTCTCGGCAACCATGATCTACTTGTTGCTTCATACAATTCTGAGCCATTAAGAAATTCTTTTTGAGGGTATGGAGAATAACTTTGTGAACTGTAATGGTCAACTGCCTAGACCTTCAAGACATCGGGCATGTATGATAGAACTGAAGGTGGTTTTTTGTCCATATACTGCTTCAAAAGGAGTCATGGCAGTAGTTGTATGGTAAGAAGTGTTGTACTACCATTTAGCTAGGGGTAACCATTGAGCCCATTGATTTTTCCGTTCAGATGCAAAACACATCAAATATATTTCCAAAAACTTGTTGACAACTTCAGTTTGACTATTAGTCTGGGGATGATAGGCAGTGCTGAGATACAATTTTGTGCCTTGTATCATGAACAGTTCTTGCCAAAACTTGTTGGTGAAAGTGGGATCTTTGTTAGAAATAATAATATGAGGCCTGCCATGAAGCTTGAAGATATGATCCATGAAAATTTGAGCCATAGTGGAGGTGGTGAATGGGTGTTGAAGAACATAGAAATGAGCATACTTGGAAATACGATCAACTACCACCATGATGACTGACTTATTTCATGATTTAGGTAATCCAATAATGAAATCCATAGAGATATCCCTCCAAATAGCGGGTGGGATCATAAGTGGTTGTAGTGTTCCTAGGGCTTTGACGGTTTCTCCCTTATTTCATTGACAAACATCACATCCCGCCACAAAAGTGTGAATGTCCAGTTTCATACCATCCCATAAAAAATAACATTTTACCTTGTCATAGGTTTTGGTAAACCCTGAGTCCCCAGTTGTGGATGTAGCATAAATCTCAGAAAGCATCGTGGATTTAAGTTGTGACCGTTTACTTAAATATAAACGAACTTTGTAGTGAAGCTATTCATTGTTCCAGGAGTACCCTGGGGAAACTAGAGAATTGTCTTTCAATTATTGGATCAAACTCGAAATTTTGGGATCTTGCAGCCATTCATGGCGAAAAAAATTGGAGCCAATCTGGTATAATGAAGGTGAGGGAAAAAATGACCCTTCATCTTCATATTTTCTTGAAGGAGCGTCAAAAAACACATTGCATTTTCATTTCTTATAAATGATCTCATAATCATATCCAAAGAACTTAGTCACCTATTTTTGTTTCTCTAGGGATGAAATACGTTGCTCCAAAAAATACTTCACTCTTTGATGATCTGTCTTAATTTGTATGCGTTTCCCAAATAGATAAGGGTGCTAGAGATCCACTACATGCATAATAAACAACATTTCATTTTCATATATTGATTGGGCCAAATGTCACTTTGACAATTGTTTGATGGTAAAGGCCAAAGACCTACCATATTGCATAAGTACTTCTCCAATTCCTCTCCGAGAAGCATCACATTCCAGGAAAAAGGCCTTTTTGAAGTCAATAAGGGCCAAGACAGGAGTGGTGCACATACATGCCTTCAAGGCTTGAAATGGATGATCAACTACTGGAGTTCAAGTGAAATCAATATTTTTAAGGAGAGCAGTTAGAGGCATCGTAATCTTTCCATAATTATTAACAACATTGCGATAATATCTTGTTAAACCCAAAAAAACATGCAATATTTTTAGAGTCTCAGGGAGAGGACAATCCTACATAGCTTCAATATTCTTAGGATCCACCTTGAGACCCTCCTTACCAAAAATATGACCTAAGTACTCGACTTATGAGGCTCCAAAAGAAAATTTAGATTGTTTGAGGAAAAATTGGTGCTAAGAGAGTAGATGAACAAATTGATCCACATGAGCAAGATGGGTTTTCTAGGTTTTACTATAGATGAGAATATCATCAAATAAAACTAAGAAAAAATGATGAAGAAAAGGACGAAAGACATGATTCATGCAGCTTTGGAAAGTGGAGAGATAATTACACAAGCCAAATGGAATGACCAAGAACTCATAGTGGCCCTCATGAGTTAGAAATGTGTTCTTAGGAATGTCTACCTCTTTCATATGTATCTAGTGGTAGCCATAATGAAGATCAAGTTTAGTAAAGAACCGGGCACCACTTAATTCATCCAAGAGATCATCAATTATAGGACTGGGAAATTTGTCTTTGATGGTGAATTTTTTTAGGGATCGAAATTCAAAACACATGTGCTAATAGACTTATTTATTAACTACCATGACCACATGAGAATAATAGGGGCTAGTACTAGGATGAATAATTCCAATGACGAGCAATTCTTGAAGAATTTTCTTGATTTCATTTTTCTAGGAAAAGGGATGATGATATGGATGAACATTGGGAAGAAGGATGTCGGGTATGAGGGGAATGGAATGATCATGAACACCATGGGAAGGAGGAAGTCCCTTGGGAGTGGAAAAAATATCTTGATGTTTGGAGAGGATGGATTGAAGGTCAGAAGGAACATAGAGTGTCTGAGTGGCTTGAATGGAATGGAGTTGTGAAAATGTCGTAATGATCCCTTTTTAGAATATTTTCCATGCAATGGGAGCTCATGATATCATGGGAACTTGTTGTGATTCCTTGGAACTTATATTGTTGGTCCTCCTCGTTCAATTGCATGATTAATTACTTAAAATCCATGAGAATGGGGCCCAAATTACTTAACCATTTGACACCCAACACAATTTCACAACCATGCATGTCGATAGAAAACATATGAGATTTCATGTGGTACTAACCAATTTGGAGACACACATTTTCACAACTCCCTAAACATTTCATGGACCCACCATTTGCAATAATGATTTTAAAATTGTTCACTGCTTGGATATAACTATTAGTTTCTTGGGAAATGCGGCGATGAATAAAGTTATGGGTGATGCCACTATCAACGAAGATGATGACCTTCTGATGCTTAATGTAACCAATGAGCTTGAGGGTTTTGGGAGAAGAGAAGCTAGTGAGAGCATTTAGGGAAATGACAGGTTCAACTTTTGGGGGCTCTGAGGGTGGATTCAGTTCAGTGTGTTTAGGTTATTTGGACACATGGGGAGCCTCGACCTATTCTTCAGAAACATCCTAAAATATATCCATAAAAAGATTTTGTTCCTTACACTTGTGCCAAGGAAAATGTTTCTCATCACAATTATAAAAAAGGCCCTAGAGTTGGCATTCAACCATTTTCTCCCGAGTCAATTTTTGGATCTTTATTGGAGTGGAAGGAGGAGTGGGAGTGACTAGTTTACGGTGAGGAATAAATGATGGTTTTCTTGTTTGAGAAGAGAGAACCTGTTGTTCTTCCTTATCTCTTTTAGTAGATTCCACCCAACTCTAGGGGTGAGCCATGAGGACGTGGGCATGGATCTCATCCTTGAGGCCACTGATAAATCATTCTAGGAAAAAAAAACATCATATATGCCCTCTATGTGGAAATACAATCATTCAAAAGAAACTATAAAGGCTTCCATTGTGCTAGAATGTTTCAACTTTGTCAAATGGCCTAAATGGATGGTGTCGGTTTCAAAGCATTCATAAAGCTATGAAACAAAATGTGTTCAAATCATACCCTTGGCAGGAATTTTTTCTCCATTGCCACCATTGCCAACATTCTTGATCTAGATGGAGAACACCATACCGGATTTTGGTCAACTCATTCATAATGTCATACAAAGATAAATAATGTTCCATTTGAGTTACCTATCTTTTGGGATCTGAGACATCAAATTTGTTCACGTCCATGGGTGGAAGACATAGGTTGCACTGAAAGTGATGGGGATGAAAAGTATTGGAATTGGAGGAAGTTTCACCTTTGGGGTACAAAGGTGGGTCAGATGAGGTAAGGTCTCCAGTGATATTTAGGTTGGCGCAGATCTAGCCGGTGAAGGAAGCAAGATGGGTAGAGAGGTCCTATTTCAAGATTTCCATTTTTGTGTCTATGGTGGAATGCATGTTTTTATTGATGGTGGTAATATTGGCACTGAGCTTCCACACTTCATGTCAGGTCTCTGTGAAATCAAAGGATAAGGAATTGAGGAAGGCTTCAAGGTCTTGGCTATGGGTGTGGGCCATTGTGAAGGGGGGAAATGGAAAGGGATGGGTGGGACCACACAAAAAAGGAGTTATGGGTGAATGGTATCACGACGATCAGGGAGAAAAGGGGATTCCAATGGGGTAATTACCAAATGAGCGGTCCGGAAGGGGTTCAGGTCCATGGGAAAAAACAAACTTTGATGAAAATGATAGGTACAACAGTGATCAGGGTGAAAATATGAATCCAATATGATAGGTCTCAAATAATGGTGTCAGTAGAATCTATACTTTTAAAAAAAAAACCTGCTATAGAGTTATACTACAATTTGAAGAATGTTGTAGTGTTGAAAGGCCAAAATTCTTAATAGAAAAAAAATGTGTAGTAATTTCACAACTAGAATGCAGGAGGTAACGTTGCACAACAAAAAATATTGTCTATTCTATTCATGTTTCTGTCCCAAGGGTTAGGGTTTTCATGGTTTCTACAGACAAGGGATTTCCCTATGATATAGCTCTCTGATATACATGCGGGGTCCAAAAGTAGTAATCGAACCAATATCTCATGGCACCAACTAAGGACATATATATTACTGGCTAACCCAATGTGGACTACACAATACAATAGAGACACAATACATAATACAATAGAGACACAAATATACACAATACGATAGAGGCACAAATATATGTGGTTCACCCAGTGTGGGCTACGTCTAGTAGAGAAATTTCCAGGTCCTTCCTTTTTATTATCTAGCCAAATGAATGGATACAACCTACAACATGCACGGTGTAAATTCCACTTATTTCTCTCACAATATCCCTCCTCATAATACAATATTCACTATCACACACAACCAAAATACAATTCCCTCATAAAATAATGTTTTCTTCTAGGGAAAAAATCCCTAATATAAATTCTACCATTGGATATGCGACCTTATAATTAATGGTCCAAATTAACTACGAAATTACAATATTTTACAAGGAAAGTTTTCCCAAAATTTCGCTTTGGGGGTGCAACCCCCCAAATCCCCCACTCGAGGGGGGGATCCATTAATTGTATCTACCCCCCCAGACCCCCCTAATGATAGTAGTGGGGGGGAATCCCCCAGACACCCCCACGTCAAGAAATGGGATCCAAGCACAATTGAAACAAACCTATGAATGAAGATGATAATCAGACTCCACAACCAACAATCTCCCACTTGGAGACTGATCACAAAAACTCCATTGTTTTTGTACCTACTAGAATATGATCCAGCTTGGACCTGTAAAATTTTGCATCTTCACCTTCACTCTTGAAGGCCAAATGAAACTAAGTAGGAACTTAGTTTCACCGTGGTTACTACCTTTGTTAACATGTATGCAGGATTATGGCTAGTATGTGTCTTTTCCAACTTCAAATGTCCATATTCCAAGACATATCGTATGAAATGGTACCTGAGTTGTATATGATTAGTATTAGAATGGAAGGCTGATTTATTCGCAATGTGAATGGAACACTCAGTGTCACAATACAACCTACTATTCTCCTTCTTCTTTCCCAATTCCTCCATAAACCTCTGTAACCAAATCATCTCTTTACTAGCCTCTGTAGCAGCAACATACTCTTCTTTTGTTGTTGAAAGTGCAACAACCTTTTGTAGTTTTGAAATCCAACTTACTGTTGTTCCAACTATAGTAAAAACATACCCTGTGGTGCTCCTCCTACCATCTTTATCACCTTCCATATCTGAATCAACATATCCCTATAGAATAATGTCTGAATCTCCAAAATATAATGCATGATTACTAGTACCTCTCAAATACTTGAGAATCCACTTTATCACCTCCCAATGTTCTTAACCTGTATTGTTCATATATTTGCTGACAACTCCCACTACATGTGCAATATTTTGTCTTTTGCACACCATAACATACATAAAGTTTTCAACTGTTGATGAATAAGGAACCATGGACATGTATTATGTCTCCTCCTGTGTCTTGGTACACATTTCCTTGGTTGATTTGAAATGGTTGGCCTAAGGTGTACTAACTATTTTTTCATTTTTCATTATAAACCTCTCCAGCACCTTCTCTATGTACTCACCCTAAGACAATGTCAATTATCGATTTTTCCTGTCTCTTGTTATTCTCATACCAAGGATTTTCTTTACAACACCCAAATCCTTCATTGCAAATGAATTAGCTAATTTCCTTTTGAGAAAATTTATATATTGCATATTAGAACCTGCAACAAACATGTCATCTACATACAATAACATTATAATATAGCTTCCATTTTGCAGCCTCTTAAAATAAAAATAGTTATCAGAATGACATCTACTATAACCTTGTTTGGTTATAAACCTGCCAAACTTCAAATACCACTACCTTGGATCTTGCTTTAGTTCATACAAGATCTTTTTCAACCTGCATACCAAATTCTCCTCCCCGTTGACCTCATACCCCTCTGGGTGCTGCATATAAATCTCTTCATCCAAATCCCCATGAAGAAAATTTGTTTTTACATCTAACTATTCAATATGAAAATCTTCTACTGCCACAACACTTAAAATTGTCCTAATTGAAGTCATTTTAACAACAAGAGAAAATTTTCATCAAATCTATACCTTTCTTTTGTGAAAACCCGTTTACAACAAGCCTAACCTTGTACTTCTTTTTACCTCCATCTTCTTCCTTGAACCTGTAAACCCATTTATTCCTACAAGAAACTAAACCAAGTCCCAAGTCTGGTTATTTACCAAGGAATCCATTTCCTCTTTCATGCCTTGTTCCCACTTCTTTTTAGTGTATACCTTCATTGCCTCTTCATAACTTTCTGGTTCACTAGAATCAATCAACAATACATAATACAATGAAGGAGAGCATGGTTAAGGGGGTCTACTTAACTTGGTATATCTTCTAACAACACTTGCAAGAGATTGAGGTACTCGTTTCTCCTATTGTTGTACATTTGTTTTTTTGGTACCTTTGGAATTTATTTTTCAATGATCTCATCAAGAACCATGTATTCTTGTTTTTCTTCTTCTTGTTTCCTTCCCTACAACTGATATTTATACATGAACTTCTCATTGAATATGAAATATCTACTCCTAATGATTTTATGATTTTCACAATCCCATAAGCGATAACCAAAATAATTAAAACCATATCCTATAATGGTACACTTCTTGGATTTTGCTTCAAGATTTGTTCTATTTTCTTTATTAATATGGAAAAATGATTCACAACTGAAAGTCTTCAGAAATGAATATTTTACCTTTTTATTTGTCCATGCCTCCTCTGGAATTCCACCATCCAAAGAAATTGAATGTCCTTTGTTTATCAGGTAAACAACAATATACATAGAATCTTCCCAAAACTGTAAGGGCAACTCGACATGCAATCTCATACTCCTTGCATGCTCCATGACTATCATGTTTGTCCTTTCTGACACACCATTTTCTTGTGGTGTTCCTGGAACTATCTTCTCTCTATGAATACCATGATATGAACAATAATCATCAAACTCCTTGCTGCAGTATTCACCTACATTGTTTGATCTGAGACACTTCAACCATTTTCCTATCTCATTCTCAACCAAAGCTTTCCATTTCTTAAAAGTGTCAGAAACATCATAATTTTGTCGAATGCAATAAACAAAAATTTCTCTAGTTGCATCATCAATAAAAATAACATAATAATGAGATCCACCAAGAGATGATACATGAGACGGTCCCCATACATCTATATGCACAAGCTCTAACTTTTCACTCTTCTTTTCCTTTCTGACTCTGAAAAATATGACTCATTTTGTTTTTTTCCATAAACACAATTCTCACATAAATACAAATCAATTTGTTTAAGATCCAACAACAAATTACTTTTGTGAAGTACCTGCATCCCCTTCTCACTCATGTTTCTAAGCCTATGATGCCATAGTGTTGTATCCACTCCTATAGAAGATAAAAAGGTAGAAGAGTCAACATTACCAGTACACAAATATAATGTTCCTACCTTCTCTCCTTTTGTTATCACCAATGATCCTTTAGTGACCTTCCATGCCTTATCTGTAAATGTATATATACAACCTTCACTTTCCAACTTCCCCGTTGAAATTAGATTTTTTCTCAGATATGGAACATGTCTTACCTCTTTCAGTAGCCATTGATTTCCATTTGTTTGGTTTATTTTCACTGTTAAGAACCAAATATCAAGATAGCATAGAAAAACCTCATAATAAGTACTCAACACCTTGAAAAAGATAGAATTTCAAATAATAATCCTCTTCGAGGGGGCAACCTCCTTATACACCACATAAATTTACCAATTCAAGATCATTCCAAATGAAAATGTCTCCTTGGTATATATAGGAGACTAGGAGGTACAATTACAACTAATGGACCCAAGCCATCATAAATAAAATAATATTACTAATGTAATATTCCCCAATTAAGGGTTAATGTGCCACTATTTAGGGATTAACATGCCCCTCCCCTTGAGACAAGTGTTGTCTTCAACGCTTGAGTAATTATGGATGCTTCTGTATAAAAGACTCATCTTCCCAAGTGGAATATTCAGCAGGTATTTTACTCCACTTAATGAGATACTTTGAAATGGATATATTCTTCAGCTGGTGAATTCTTGTGTCAGTGATGGATTTAGGCTCCAATATGATTTTTCCTTCCTTGTCAAGTTCTGGAAATATAGTTTGAACTGGGATCTTGTCACCTATAACCTTCTTTAAGAATGAAACATGGAAAACTAGGTGTACTCGTGAGGATGCATGCAACTCCAATCTGTATGCCATAGTACCAATATTTTAGAACACATTATAAGGGCCATAGTAGTTTGGTGATAATTTATTATCCTTATTGTCTTTCTGGAGGGACATCTGTTTGTATGGTTGTAGTCTTAAAAACACCCAATCTCATACTTCAAAACTTCTTTCACTATGATGTTGATCTACTTGTTGTTTCATGCAATTTTGTGCCATGGTCAGGTTGTCCTTTAATATTTGGAGAACTTGTTGTTAATTCTCGATGTGATCTTCCATTGCTTGAACCTTAGTTTTTTATTTTAGAGAAGAAGTGATGGAAGGAGTGTGGTATCCATAGAGTTCCATAAATGGTGTCATTTTTGTTGCAGTATGAAAGGAAGTGTTATACCACCATTCTGCC
>SNQJ01S0116973.1:25314-43828 GCA_010110895.2 Picea sitchensis | reverse complement strand
GTATGAAGATAGAATCCCTCATATACATGTAGGGGATTCCAAACACTACTCCACATACATCTAATGGTACTACATCCAATTCTACTTCATCTATAAAATCAACACTTACAACAAATTTAATCTTGCACTGCTTTTTTACTTTGATCTATGCATCATTATTTACCAAACCCAATGGATAGGGGATAATATGATTGTGAACCTCCAATCACAGATTGTTGACTAGATCTGCTACTATGATATTATCCTTTGAACTAGAGTCGAATAGAGAATCTATGTTGGTCTTCGTGACCTGAATCTTGATGTTGAAGAGCTTGTTCATATCCTTCTCTTCATGGTGATCAAGTCTACTCATATTCACCTCCTTCTGCATAGATGTGAAAACATTGTTTTCATCCACATCTCAGCTAATTTCCAATTTTCCACCTAATTTCTCGAATCTATGGCTATAATGTACTTTTTCTTTCCATACTTCGTGTGGTTCTTCGGGTTCATCTCTAGATGTAGTTTCCAACACTTTTACTTAATGTGACCATGAATTTTGCAATGATTAAAATGGTTGATAGGATTGTTTCACTGATATTTAGTGGTTATTGTCTTATAATCCTTTCCCCCTTTCCACTTCTTCTTCCCCTCCTTGGAATCTTCCTGGTGCTCTTTCTACTTCAAGACAATTGGTTGCCCCTTATTTTGGGGTATGTTTTCTAGGTATTGTGTCTGTACACATGCCTCATCCACTTTCCTTTTCTTGAATAAAATCACCTACTTTCATAGATGAATGTGTAAACCCCCTAAATACTTGAGGAGTACATATGGATTCTTGGGAGAGATACCCAACATGATGGCCATATTTTTGAACTCAATGGTGTACTCATGTACACTTTACCCTTGCATCTGCCTAAAGTAGTGCCACTGTATCCATTTGTTTTGTACATACCCAATAGGTTATAATTGGAAATTTATGATGGTTTTGAATTGGACCATCCTTAAAATCATCCATGTACCAACTTCTATCTCCTCCAAGGAGAAAAACTTCGTGAAAAATGTGGATAAGGACCTCAAAAGTGTATGGCCCCATCAAAATGTGCTCAAGAAATGCTCAAACGATACCTCCAGTTTATGACCAAGCCCTCAAATCAAGAAAATATTCTCCACAAAGAAAGGAATATCCCTCTCCAAGTAAAAACAATCACCAAAAACACCCCCATGGCTATCATAAATCCCACATGTGTGGGTCAGCCCTTAAATCATGCAAGGAACATCTCCAAAAGTGATGAAAAAGGAGGTCACTCTAGAATATCCAACATGAAATGTGTAGAGGATGTCCATGTATGCAATAATCGTCCAAATGTGCCTTAAAGGATGTGACCAATGCCTTAGGATGTGTGTACTTCCTCGAGAACTATGATACTTCCTCGATAATTGTGAAGATAATTTATCATCTACATAATCATATATGATAGTAGATGGCCAAAGTGTGATGAATACATAATATATGGATCCATTCTTAGGAGTAAAATAAGTGTTTTATACATAGGTGTGACCAACTCTACAGAGAGAAACACGTTTACATCATATACAAAGATATAAGAGAGACTAGTATCTCTCCTTGATCATGTGTCCTAGTATATCCAACCCAAGATTGGTGTGTACCAACTCAGATCATAGATGTTCGACATGATGAAGAGTTACCAACATCAAACGGAAGTCAATCATATCCATAAAAGTAAATCCTATCTTGAAATTAGGACAAAAAGAATGGGTCATGATCGACCACATGGGATCTAGTCATACTACATAGGCCCCCCACCAATACATAAAACATATAAGTATGTTCCAATACAACACGAGTGCGAATATAGCCACACTTTTGGATCATTATCATAAAATAAGACACATAATATTCTCTAATGATGGTCCACATATGGAAAAAAAAATATAGGGTAAACTAAGGTGAATCTAAGGTGTAACAACTAGCTCCAAATCATGGACATGTTCTCATCTCGAGAGTGCATGAGAACTCTAGAATCTGCAAAACATATAGACCTAAAACATTATTTACCAATGGATGTCAAATATAGGGGAGGGTGAAAACACAAGCTACTTTTGTCCTTCCCTAGGAGATAAATAAATCCATGTGTAAATGAAATATATCCAAGCAGATGTTAGTAGAATCACATCTCAAAGAAAAATATGTACATGTAAGAAACATTTAACTTTTTATTCTTCAACAAAAATAAAATTAAAAATCAATAAAATGAAAGAAAACAAGTAAGAAATGTTAAGAAACTTACCATTGTACATGATGTCATTTGGAATTAGATATTACCTTGATAGAAAATTTTCAAAACTTTCCCATTAACAGGAAAAGGTTTTCAAAATTTTCTTTCCATACTTGCAACATCTTTAAAACACTTTCCTAAGATGTATGACATGGGAACTTATTTATTTTGAAAACATGGTGAGATCATATTGATATATCTCAATTATGTTTCCCATAATATCTCTAAATTGATAGTCCATGGCCCTCTAAAAAGTGGCACCTGTGTTAATTAAACCAAACAACATTCTTAAATACTCAAAAGTGCCCCAAGGTGTGGTAAAGGTAGTCTCATGTCTATCATATTCATTCACCCACACATGATTGAAACCTGAAAAACTATCTAAAATGACATCATTGTCAACCCAGTAATTATTTACAATAAATCCTCCATGTTGGGTATTGGGTAATTATCCTTTTCAGATGAAAATTTTAGATTCTTGAAATCAACACATAGTCTAATCAGGGATGATTTTAAGGATGGAAATTTATTTTAAAATGTAGAAACCTTGGCGAATATTACTAATCCTTCTTATGTCAATTATAAATGTTTGGCAATATTTTTTTAAAAATATTTAAATTTCTAAGTATTTTATATAGTTTTTATAAAATTTTGGCGATTTTTAAGGAAAAATAATTTTATCCTATATAATTTGGGCGAATCATTTTTAAAATAGCGAATCTTGTTTTTGGAAAAACCATGGAAAATTAGCCCATGAGCGAAATTTAGCCCCTAAAATCATCCCTGAGTCTAATCTGACCTATCATTTTCCTTACCACTACAATGTTGGATAACAGGTTAAATTGCTAGTAGGAGAAATTATCTTTTCTTCAAGCAACTTTTTTTACTTTGTTTGAATGAGGGGAGCCAACTTCGGTTTAATCTGTCCCAAATTCTATCGGAAGGGATTAGAATCCTCCTTCAAAGGTATAATATGATAGATAATATCACCTTTGTAATATTTTAAATCATCATAGGACCAAATGAATAAATCTATATTTTCTCTGATCAAATTCTCAATTTCTCTTCTTTCTTCACTTGAAGTTCCTTTACCAATTTTTACAATCTTCGGAATTTTTGGGGAACCAATATTAATTTCTATGTACTCATCAAGTTTAATGATATATTTATTTTCCTTGTATATATAATGTATGTCAAACATTCTTTCCAAATGAACGAGGACAGTGGTAATATTGTTTCCTATCAATTTCTCTTGATACTCTACTCCTTCTCTCTAGACAATATCATTCTCTGAAAAATCTTGAATGTTGTTAATTAATCTTATAATTTTTCATCATCATCAAAAAATTGCCAATGTTCAATGTTGTCAGGCATAGAAGGTCTAAAAATGATCTCTAACTTCCCACCTTCCAAAAAATCCTTGAAAGGTTGAATATTTGAAGAGAATATGGATAAATCACCAGCTCTCTCATTAAACATTATAATCTCAGCTTCCAAATACAAAGCTTCAAACCATTCCATGGAGTCCCACACTACATTTATGTACCTTTTCAACCTTTCATTCTTACATGCAAACAAATTCTTTACTTGTAGTATTACCAAATCAAAGTCACCTTGGATTTTCAAAACATTAATTCCCATGTCCTTAACGATGTTGAATTCAAGCAAAAGGGATTCATTCTCAACTACATTGTTCATTTATTCAAATTCTAAATGAAAGGTATTACACAAAGTGTCACCCTTGGGGGGAACAAGTACTATTCCTACACCTACCCCTATTCTAGACTTAGATCCATTTAATTCATTTCCAAGAAATATTGGCATATTCTTAGGGAGATATCTTAGTTTCAAGCACAGTATAAGATCATAAGTCTTCTTCGTAACAAATCAATTCATTCATAAGATCTAAGGGGTCTTATACATTATATTTTCTCATTTTCTCATGGTGCAAGGTCAAATAGGCATTCTCAAAAGTGGGGTAGTATCATAATATAGGTCCATTTATATGCTACCTCCACTATTAGTGGCCTTCTTGTGAGATAAATAATTCCCCAATCATACAAAACATCAATGAAAACCACATCCATGGTCAAAGAAATACCCTAAAAAATTTCTAAACTCACATGAATATCTGTTAAGCCCTAATATTGGCTCATTACCCCTTAATTGGGGCATATTATATTAGTAATGTTATTTTATTTATGTTAGCTTTAGGCCATTAGTTTTAATTATACCTCCTAGTCTCCTATATATACCAAGGAGACATTTTCATTTTGAATCATCTTGTACTTGAACATTTAAGTGGGGTAAAAGGAGGTTGCCCACTCGAAGAGGCTTATTATTTGAAATTATCTCTTTTTCAAGGCGTTGAGTACTTTTTCTGAGGTTTTTCTATGCTATATTGATATTTGGTTCTTAACAATATCCTTGATCAAACCACAAACCTTTACTTCTATAGAATCCATAGCACATATTTTTGTATATATTATTTTGGTTTTAAGTCCCAATTGATTCATTACATTAACATATATCATATTGGTGAATCCAATAGACCATTATGTCTTGGGTTCTTCCTTATTTCTTGATTAATCATTGGAAGAATAATAGAAGAATATTCACTTTCATATACAACTTGGTTTGATTGACTTGCTACCTCAAGCCCCAAAACATCCTTAATTTGTTCTCTTACAGAAGGAATCTTTTCCAACTCAACAATGAGAACACACACCTTATCATTACTCACCCAATTGGTTACATCCAACTTTAGATTCAATGAGTTATTCATTGAAGGATTACTTTATGGTATCTCCTCATTTGGTCCTATACATTGATTATATTTTTGAGGAAATTCGGGAGGATCTTGTTGATCTCCTTGAGGAGGATCACTTCTTGTTATTTGATAAGTCATTCCCTTAAATATATATACATACATCTTGTTAATTTCCTTAGGGGAAGGTTTCTCATCCAATAAAGCAATGTCCCTTTGTTCTTCTATGGTATTTTCCTTAACTTGTTGCATATTTTATTGAGACAAGTGAAACATTTTTATTCCACCTGACAAAGAATTATAATCATCCAAATATCCATCATCACCCTGAGAACTATCCTTCATAATTTCAATATATTTTCCACAAGTTATTTCATCATGGAAGCCATTACAATCTTGACAATAGTACCACATTACATTCTCAAGCATATCAGTTGCATCCAATGTTGCAAGAGGTCTTTGATTTGTAAGAGGGCCTCGATACCCATTTCTAGGAGGAAACATATTATGTTGTCGACATATTGCAAGTTGAATCAATCTATTCTACAAAGTATTCATCGTCTTCATGAAATCAATTTCTAACCTTTTCATTTCCTCTAGGATGGTGTGAAAGGGTCGAGAGACAGCTCAGTAAAATGAACAACTTTAGGTTTATGATCCGCTTTGTCTCTAGAAGGGTTTGGGATATCCATCATCCATGCAAAATTCCAATTGTAATCCAAACTCTTATCGTTTTCATTAGCTTATGTTAGATCATTGGTATTGGATTCATGTAGAAAGAAAGTGAACTATCCTTAGAAAGAGTTAAGGTAATGCAATAAGATTGTAACTCACCAAATGGAATTAATTAATAAAAATTGAGTAATGTAATTAAATTAATTAATGTTGTGAAGTTAATAAAAGTAATTTAGCTCATTAATGTAATTAAGTCAATTATTTTAATTACTTAAGCTACATTTTATTATGATTTAATTAGTGGATTAAATAATATAATTAAATAAATGAAATAATCATTTTATAGGAATGTGTGTGATTGTGTATGGTTGGAAATGATAGCATGAGATAGAGCATTTATGAGAGAGGAATGAAAGTTAAGTATGGATAAGGAATGTTAGGAGAGAGACTTCAAGAAAAGGAAGGCAGTAGATAGGGGCATAAGGGAAAGGATTTCATGTTGGAGGGGGTCTTTTTGAGATAGGAGAAGCAAAAATATTGAAAGAAAGAACTTGGTGTTCTGGAAATTTGTATTTATACGAGGTTAGTATTGTTGCTAGGAATTTTGGGCTCAGGGGCCAGGAAACGACAAGTATTTCCTAGATCTAGGGAGATGAAGAGGCTATTCTTGGTTGGTTGGGAGGAAGAAGATTTAGTTTTGGGCAGTTTGGACAAGGGACAAGGGAGAAACTCCTTGACTCATATGGAACTAAAACAACAAAAACTTTAAGTTATTTTACTAATTGTTTTAATTGTGAATATTGTGATCAAATTGTAAAAATCATTGTTTGGTTCATTTATTATGGTTAAGAATATTGGGGATACTTACCATTTTTAGGAATTAGAATATATTAATCTTTATTTTTAGCATAATGAAGTTTTCCTTATAGATAGAAAATTATAAATGCAATTAGAGAATTTACAATTGAAAGACACTTGTAGGAACAAAAATTTTACATTGACAACTAAATGCATGTACACTACCTACAATAGGATAAATTTGGAGGCCCCGTAGGGAGGGACCTCACATATGGTATCAGAGTCTAGTTTAAAAATTGAAACCTAGGGATTACCCACCCACATGATAGAAAGTTATACAAATTGTTCCATAAACAACTCATAAACATCCTTTGATGGTATTTAAGGGACCTTATTAAAACCCTTTTATTGTATCCTAAAAACCTCAAAATCAACAAAAAAAAACCTGGAATAACCCAGAAACCCAAAGAAAGAAAAAGAGAATGACTAGTAGGACATAAACCCCTTTATTTACAATATAGAAACCCTATAATAACCCTAAAAACACTATTGAGAATTATAAAATAGGTGAGGATGTAGCAGGAAAGGGTCCTAAAGATTTGTTCCATCCTTTCATATCTAACTCCAACCACTTGTTTCTGAAACAATCCTTCACCTATAAAAAACTAGCAAGTGTTATAAGAGATATATAAAAAAAGGTAATATATATATATATATATATATTAATTTTAACATATTACAAATTATATTACCTAATATAATATAAAAAATTGGTATATAATATTTATGTAATAGAATTTAAATACATAAGTAATGAAATATAACCCAAACAAAATTGAAATTAAATATATTTTTTTTGTGTTGCAACATATGGGCTATTGGCACCATGGTCATGCCCTAGTTGGGTCGCGGGCCATGGTGGACATGGCCAAGACCAAAGGGACTGACCATAGAATCCATGGCCACACACCCACCAGGTCGGACATGGAAAAGCCACATTCATATAGAACCCACCTGAGAAAGAAAAAAGAAAAAGAGAAGGGAGGGTGGCTATGCAGCTAACCCTTCCCTTCTCCCATCCTGCAAAGAACAAGACACAAAGCTTGAACTAGGTCATGTGCACCTCAGGAAAGCCACAATTCAACCTACCTAGACACCACTCAACATCAAACAAAAAAATTGGGCCTAACAACCATGTTCATGTGCCATAGGGTCTAACAATGGGCAGGTTGTGTGATCCAGAATTGGATCCAAGAGCTTGATGGGGCTCAGAAAGGCCTAAAAATCAAATTTATTAGAATGAATTCAAAATGAAAGTGTACATAGGCCTCGTCGATAGGAACCCAACACAACTTGAATGGGCTCAAACGAATTTCGTATGCTCTATATATAGTGATCTACTCGTTTTTCCAAACGGGAACAAAATGATGACTCAACAGTTCGTACAGTGCCATGTGGCACCTGACTGTACAGGTTGTATGACTTAACATATGATGTGGTAGGAACAGTTGGCATTGACGTCGCAGCATATAGAGGTGACATGTGGTAGACTGATAGGGTGTATGGATGGATGACGTGTCGGGCAGGTATAGGTGGATGACATGTCACCACTGCAAGGGTGACATGTGGCACACCCATACGGTGTACGTACGACACATTGCAGACAGCAACTGATAAATTTATGATGACAGGGAAGGTATATGGTCGAATAGTGTGTTGACATGTGGCTATAGCTGGCATATGGAATGATGCCATGTGTCCCAGACATGGCCTTCCACATGGCACCCATTGGTTGGCTTAAGTTCATTGAAAAAATTTGTTTGGACTCAACAAGTTTCAAACCGTGGACCTCCATGGGCACTAGAATCTTCGTGTAGGCTGGGCTTCCAGCCCGCCTACCGGGTGGGTCTTAACCTTATTTGACACCGTTTATATTTGAGTTTGCATTTGTGTTAATTTGGAGGCGAAAAGGGCTAGGGTCTAGCCCCAGCCCACGGTTTTAGTAACCGGACCATATAACCACCATGCAAGGGCTCGATGTTATATGTTATGTGATAAGTTCAAAGCAAGGGGGTTCCACTAGAGTTTATCACCTTCCACCATGAGACTCGAGGCAATGACCAAAAACCAGTCACATCGGTTGGGCCATGGTCCTATTATGGTTCCATCATTTGCGCATGCGACCAGGTGTTAGCAAAGGAGGGGCCAATGTGCAACCCCTTGGCGGATGGCGCTTGTCCATATGATCTCATGTGACCCTGTAGAGGGGGCACACACCCAGGGCCTGAGGGATTATCCCAATATATTTTCCAAAGTGGTTTTTAAACTATAGTATATGGTTTTTTAATGATTTTATCAGCAAATTTGAGGGATTTTGGTCTTTTTGGGGGGATATTGGGCCCTTTTTTAGGCCAAATATTGGGGGAAAGTTGGGATATGGTTACCAAATTCAGATCTATATAAAACAAGGCTTCTTGAAGCCACAGAGGACATCCAGAGCAGGTTTATGCTGAATATTTTCCAAGACAAAGCCATTTTTATGCAAGGAAGTTGTTGACAAGAGCACCTTTGAGGGCCATTTCTGGGAGCTCCGGTCATCTGATTTGAGTGTCGTTTCTTTTGTTGGGTTCTAGATATCTGGTAGAAAAATACCATATCAGTTTGTAAACTTTTTGGCACTTTTGAGATGTACTTTTAAATCTTTGAAAATAAATAATAAATAATCACCCACTGAGACAAACACCCGGAGACATAGGCGATATTGACGAACTTTGTTATCTCATTGGTGTTTATGTTTTGTTATTCTTCTTGATTTATTTCAGATCTGTACATGTGTATATGGTTGTCATGTTTCATTCATAATTCTTCCTCTTTCATTCAGCTTCTGAAATGGTTAATTAACACATGCTAAATAACTCAACCATTGTCATTTAAAAGATCAATTGGGATCAAGAGGTATCGGAGCTAGTTGATGTTTGGATTTGAGTTTTTCATATTAACCATGGAAAAGCTACATTGAGGTGAAGGCGAGATTTTTTAAGAGAATCCATTGATTATATTGAGAAAGATAACTTCTCAAAGCGAGAAAATGGAATCGGAATAGGGACTTTCTCAAGATGAGAAAGAGTTTCGAAAATCTTTCTTCGCCATGTCGGAGATGATGAAGGTTTTGTATGAGGATTACTTGGAATGAAAAAGACCAGTTCTTGGTGAATCTTCAAAGGGAAAAAGTGAAGAAGGAGAGGATCCTCCTCAAATTCCTCCTTCATCTCCATCTTCACCTCCTTCTTCTCCTTCTTCTTCAAGTTCAAGTTCTAAATCCAATGAAAAGAAACATGTCCATAAACATAAGAATGAAATGCCTTTATTAAAACTTGATGTTAAATTTGAATTACCCATATATGAGGGTGAAGTTAATGCAGAGAGACTTGAAAATTGGGTCGAACAGATGGAGGTTTATTGTAGTGTGAAACAAATCAAGGATGGGGGAAATCAGATCAAGTTATCATCACTTAGAATTGTAGGCACATCACTCATCTAGTGGCAAAGAAAGTTGCAAAATGGCACGCAACAAGTGGGTAATGTATTTCCATCATGGAAAAGTTTTATTTCTGCACTTAGAAAGAAATGTTATCCTTTTGGTTATAAAGAGAATGCGTTAATTGAATGGAAAGATTTAAATCTAAGAAAAGGAAAAATAGTGCAAGAATATACAGATGGATTTCGTAAAATGGCATTGATGTTAGATATTCCCTTGCATACCCAAGAAACTCTTATGAAGTATATAGGAGGTTTACCTGCACATATTTGAAATATTGTATTCATGTTTGGACCAACTAATCTTAATGAGTTTTATGTTCAAGTGACATAAATTGAAGCAGGGAAAACAGGTGTTGGTGTATCATGGGAATCATCTTCAAGGAAAGAGGACAAAAGGAAGTGGCATGGCAAGAAGGAAAATTCACTGCCAAGAAAGGAAGAGAAGCCCTCTTGCAAGAATTGCAAAATTTGCAAGAAAGAGGGGCATGATGAGGACCATTGTTGGAAATTGCATCCTGAGAAGAGACTAAAGTGGTTCAAAGAAAAGAAAGGGAGGAAAAAAATTGTGGCAACAACATGACCCACAGACTTGGGATCAGATTCAGATGATGAATCTAAAGTCTCATTGGTCAGTATGATAGGTAAAATTGGTGAAGGATTTGATTGTAGAAGTAAATTGTTTCACATAAGGGTCATCATGAGGCACACTGAGGTTGACACATTGATAGATAGTGGATCTCAATACAACTTAATTTTAGAGGAATTGGTTAATCAATTGGGATTAAAAAAATAGATACATCATAAGTATTACACACTTAAATGAATAAGCAACAAACATCAAATGCACATAACAAAGCAGTGCACATTAAAATTTGCAATTTCATCTAAGTTTATGGACGAGGTAACATGTGATGCGGTGCCCCTAAGTGAATTTGGAATGGTCTTAGTCAGTCCATACTTTTTTGATCGTAAATCAATCTTCTACAGGGAAAAGAATCAGTATCATTTAACCAAATAAAGTCAAGAATATGTGGCTCATGCTCATCATGTAAAGGAAAATAAAACTCTTCAAACTATGGAACAATTAAGAAAGAGCTCAAGAAAGAAACTGTAATATCCCTAAGGCCGAACCCAATTGTAAATGTAAATGAAAATGTACTTAAGCCAGTGAGTTGTTTGATATTATTCTTGTATGCACATTTCATGGCATAGTGTGTGCAAGTGTTGTGCAATAAAATGAGGAAGTTTGCACATTCCAAGATACCGGGTGCAGCATCTTAAGTGTGCATGATTGTGAGGCCAGCGAGCCCTTGGTATATGCTATGTTTTATAGGCTAGTGAGTCATTTATTATAATCTAGGATGATTATGTTTTGATTAGGCCAGAGAACCTAGATGTTAAAGGCCAGTGCACCTGTTTTTGTACATGTCTCATAATTAATATAAAATACATCACTGCGCACAGACCGACCATGATAAAAGATATGGGGGACTAAACTCCACTAGTTAGGGAAAGGGAGGGGCCTAAAAGTTAAGGAAAAGGGGCTAAGCTAGGGAGCTTAAGCCAAAAATGAATATTATATTAATATTTCTTAAATCATAAAGTATGGATAATTATTTTATCCTAAGTTTTAAAGTTGGGGACAAGTAAGCCAAAGTATCTCCCAACATGACAAGTGTCAAGTTGGGGACATGCATACATGTTGTTGGGACTTAGTTCAATTTCCCTTCTTTTCCCATGATTCCTTCCATCATTCAGTAATCCAGTCAATCATCCATGAGCATGCACACACCCATTGAGTTATCTTTGGCATCTTCATGGTTGTACCTGAACTTGTATCCATAGCCATTTTGTGTTGGTGTATCTAGTTAGCTTGGGAGTTGGACTGAAGAAGCGGTTTGTCAAACCTGTGGGATAACGAAGAGGTGGGTTATCAGTCCCGTGAGAAATTTCTCTATGGTTGAGAGAATTGTTGGGAATTGATTTCCTAAAGGTGCCAAACTGCAGCTACAGGGCTCTGAGACTTCCAATCTGGCCTGTTGTTGAAGCCATGGAAGGGAAGTGGGGAAGCCATGGAAGGGAAGTGGGGTAGCCAAAGGACTATTGAGCAGAGAAGGGGCACACTTCCTGGGGTGGGACAAGCATGTGGGGAATGAGGGACTGTAGGATGTTAGTTTGAGTTGGCACCTAAGACGGTGTCTTTCCTGTTGTCTATGAGCCTTTAGCCTTGTTAGGAATCCCTTTACCCAGGTGGAGTTTAGTCCCATCTCGGGGGTAACTCACTATTGAGAGTGATGAACAATGTGGTCTAAGGATGGGAGGTTCATGGAAGGTCTGCACATAGTTGGTTACATTCTTACTAATATAAGTGCCAATTGTGTGATGAATTTACATGTTGCATTGTTATTTACGTGCTTATTCTTATGGGTTATCATATGTGTGGTTATAACTGTGTCTATTTTTATGGGTATTTTCTATATATGATGCATGTATATGTTTACTGTTATTTCAGTATGAAACTGTGTATTTACAGATGTTTTTGTATGTCTATGTTTTATATATAATGCTTCCGCAAGAGTTTTGTGTGTATATATTTTAATTGCATGTAGTTCGAAAAAATTATGTGGCATAGCTCAGTTGGATGTTGGGTATGTTACAATATGTTCTATAGAGAGAATAGTAAGAGTTCTCTAGCATAGCGTGGCTCGGCATGGATGGTCAGGGATGTTACAAATTGGTATCAGAGATTCAGTTTTCAACACTGAGCCTGGATGGGTCGAGAAAGTTGAGTTGAAGAAAAATGTCACAGAGGATTTATTTTGAAGTGGCTAAATTTCAGTTTATAGAGCGTCCATGGTAAAAGTAATAGCAACTGGGCGGAATTGGGGTAAATCCCCAATTTATGTTGTTAAATTCATGAGAAAATGGAGAAATTTGGACAAGTGATGAGATATTCCCGATTTAATATATGTTCTAGCAAATTCGGATCTAGAATGGGTCAAATTTGAAGTTACAATGAAGCCATGACAGATGGAGCGATATTAGTAACTAAAATTCTCAATTCGTGACTTCATTTTAGGTAAATTCATACCAGAAATGTCAACTTACAACGATTTTTTGTTGCATAGGTTGAACTGGTGTTATCGGGGTGAAATTGAACAAATTTCATGGTTGCAGAATGTTGATGGTAAATTGGGGAAAACGTTAAGCCAAAAGACCCAATTTCTGCAGCGAAATTCACGAGGAATTGATGCGCATAAAAATGAATGTGCACAGGTGGGTGCACTAACAATGCATGATGCACAGTGAAAATCTTGTGATAGATAAAATTCGGCACTGCGCGACAAGATATTGGCATGCTGGTGCGCGCGCTAAATTTTGGTGTCGCACGAAAAAATGTTAGTGTGCAGGTGTGCGCGCTAATTTTCACCGCCCCGTGGAAAAATGTTGGTGTATAGGACCACGCGATAAATTTAGCATTGCGTGGTGTGCACACACATAATAATGATGGACATGGCATGCGCAGTGTTGGCAGAGTGCAGAGTAGTTTTGTTGGTGCGCGCGCAATGTGGGTATATGTTGTCGCGCGACAGTTTAGTTAGTGGTGCGCGCCGAGTTTTGGTACACGGTGGAGACGTACTAAACTCTTGCATGGTGCAACACGTAGAGTAAAATGCGTGTGGAATATCAGCGCGCGATACAAAAACTACACGCAACATGTAATAGTGCAAGAACCAAAACTGGGCGCAGTGGATATTGGCACGCGCCATAAAAGTAGTGCACGCAAGTTATTAGTGCGACAAATAAGAGATACACAATGGTTTTTAAGTGCGTGAAGCATGATTTACCTTTTGATTTTGTTGTGCGTGGTGAATACGGGTGCACATATTGAAATTTGATCACGCGAAGTTGTTTAAAGGTGAACAACAACAGAAAATCAGTGATGTTCTGCGACGTTTTATATCATTTGAACGTCATCTGTTTGCAACGCGTTTTTGAGGGTCTTAACAACGTTTCTAGCTACTCAAAAACAAGGAGAATAGAGTGTGCCAAGGCACACTATGCCTTTGCAACTCAAATAAAAGATCTTAGAGAGAGATTTCTAATGATGTAAACCATTCGTCAAACAGAGCTTTTATGAGAAAGTTACAACACAAATAGCAAAGGGTAAAAGTTAAGACCCAATTAACTTCAAAGAGCCATAACTTTATGCTCTGGAATCAGATTGAGGCACAAGAGCATTCAATGGAAATATATTGAGCCATGGAAGATATTACTAGAGTTCAATTAAATTTCTGGGCATGTTAAAAATACTTAATATGGAAAATAAGGAACCTGTAGCATATCAATTACAATATGGTATTTTGGCCTAGAACTTCAGTCGGCTATCACTACCATATTGGAACCCAGAAAGAGGTGAAACTTGGAAAAAGTGTCCATAAGATGTATATAAGGAAACCTAACTGAGATCCTACAAAAAATCCAAAGGAGTAGGTGCAAAAAAAAAATCATGATTTCAGTGCAGAATTGCGCCTAGTTGAAGTGTGAACAGAAAAGTTAATGGGCAATTTTCAAATAACCATAACTTTCTACTCAAGAGTTGGAATTGAGCATGGGAGAAGGTGTTGGAAAGGTGTTGGAAAGTGGAATCTAAATAACCACCCAGAAAATTGATCAGGGAATTCAATTTTCCAGGAAATAAGAAGAAAGAATTATGACATATATTATTGAACCAAAATGGTTCATATTTTCATGAAATTGTTGAAACAGTTAGCCTGACAAAGTTTTTTTGGCTTCACATTTTGCAGAGTTAATAAAAATTATATTATTTAAAAATCAGTGTAGATTCTAGAGTAATAGAAGATGCACAAGGGACTTATAGTCAGGAGGATGAGATTAGAGGGATGGGTGTCCATTTGGGCATTGAAGGAACAAACTCCAATGGACATGGAGAAGGAAGGGATGAAAACATGAATATGGAAGAGACCATCAAAAATTTGCAGAAGGATGTCCAAATCTATAAATATTATAATGAAAGGCTTATGAAATCCAAGGAGAAGAAGGATGACTTCAACATGAAGTTAATGCAGAGCTTGAAATGAATAGAAAAGAAATTGGACAAGGAGAGTGGCTCAAGAAAATTTGGAAGTCATAGGCCTCCTGATGAGAAAAGAAGAGATAGAAGTGTTAGCAGACATCATCATCATCACTCCCTGAGGAATTCTAATAAGAGAGCACACAACAACTCAAGTCCATCCCCTGTCAGGGAGAACAAGAGGTCTGGGGTGGATGAGCTATGAGGAGAAATGAACAAAATCAAACCTCCTACATTTGATGGTGAGCACAAGAAAGATGAAGATGCAGAGGAATGGTTGCTCGACATGAGAACGTATTTTCAATTGCATAATTATTCTTCTCATGCAGAAGGAAAAATTGTTATCTATCAACTCAAGGGAAAGGCATCCATGTGGTGGGATCATCTTGTGCAGGGGAAACACATTAAAGAGAAAAGTGTTACTTGGAGGGAATTCAAGAAGTATTTTGAGAAGAAATACTTGACTAAGAGATATTATGACAATAAAATGAAAGAGTTCTTTGAACTCAAGATTGGGAGTATGACCATTGATGAATATGAAAGAAGGTTTTTAGAACTGCTGAAGTATGTCTCTTTCATCAAGGATGAGATAGTTAAGATTCATAGGTATTTGAGTGGATTTCCATCATTTATCAGTGACAAAATACAGTATGATGATCCAAAGACATTGGAGGAGACCATAAGGTGAGCTAAATGCCTTTATGATCAGTAGAAATCAAGGCCAAGTTTCCAAAAAGCTTGGGAAGACAAAAAAAATTCAAGGTCGATCAGAGGAAGAAGGGATCTAAGCCACCATTCTTCATAAATAATCCATAGGGACATCAAACTCCTAGAGAACCCAGAACAATTGAAGCAGGAGGTCAAAGGCCAAGGAAACCACCTATGCAATGTTGGGGTTGTAAATGATATCATATGTACAGAGATTGTCCTCACAGAGGTGAAAAGGTGAGAACTAATCACAATGTACAACAAGCTGAAACAGTGGAGGACACGGGTAGAAATGTGCCAAGGATCTATGCATCTCTGGACGACAACCAAGCAGAGTATCAGTCACATATGATTTAAGTGGAAGGTATGATCAACAACCAAACCATTGCTATTTTAATTGATTCAAGAGCTAGTCATAGTTATATAGATCCTAAGATGGTGGAAAGTTTTCATTTTCCAAGAAGCAAGCATGGAAAATCTTGGTTGGTGCAGCTGGCTATAGGATCCAAAAGAAAAGTTAATGAGATGGTTAAGTCATGTCTTATGGACATGAATGGACTGAACACCAGGGAAGATTTGAACATCTTGCCTTTAGGTTCCTATGACTATATAATTGGGATGAATTGGTTGGACCAGCATCATGCCATCCTAGACTGTCATAACAAAGCATTTACTTTCTTGGATGAGGAAGGGAAACTAAGGAAAGTGCAGGGAATTCCTAGGGTAGTAACCATCATAGAAATTTCAGCATTGAAGCTAAAGAAATGTTACAAGAAAGGGTGTCAAATATTTGTAGCACATATGGAAGAGACACCTACAGATAAGGTGCCAAATTTGGAAGATCATGCAGTCCTAGAAGATTTTGAAGATGTTTTCAAGGAGGTACCAGAGCTACCCCCAAAGAGAGATATTGATTTCTCTATAATTTAATTCCTAGAGCAGCTCTAGTGTCAAAGACTCCTTACAGAATGAGTACACCATAGATGAAGGAGTTGCAAATGCAACTTGAAGAGCTTCTGAAGAAGGGGTATATATTCCCAAGTGTGTCACCTTAAGGTTTCCCAGTCTTGTTTGTGAAGAAGAAAGATGGAACATTAAGATTGTGCATTGATTTCAGACATTTGAATAAAGTGACTGTTAAGAACAAGTATCCTCTGCAAAGGATTGATGATCTTTTTGATCAATTAAAGGATGCTAAGATATTTTCAAAGATAGATCTCAAGTCAGGATACCATCAAGTAAGGATTAAGGAGGAAGATATCATCAAGACCGCCTTTAGGACAAGGTATGGTGATTATGAGTTCACAGTGGTGCCATTTGGGTTGTCAAATGCACCAGTTGTTTTCATGTGCTTAATGAATGGTTCTTTCCAAGAATATTTAGACAAGTTTGTCATTGTCTTTTTGGATGACATTCTTATATATTCCAAGTCAGAAGAAGAGAACGAACATCATTTGAGGATGGTGTTGCAAGTATTAAGGGAGAAGCAGTTGTATGCCAAGTTGAGAAAGTGCTCATTTTACTAGAAGAAAATTCATTATTTGGGGCATATTATTTCAAAGGATGGGATAGAAGTGGATCCTGAGAAGATAGAAGCCATTAGAGAATGGTCAGTGCCAAAGAATGTGATAGAGGTGAGATCATTCATGGGTCTTTTAGGCTACTATAGGATATTTATTGAAGAATTCTCAAATATTGCATACCCAATCACTTCCTTGCAAAGAAAGGGTGTGAAGTTTTAGTGGACATTGGATTGTGAAAGGAGTTTCTAACACTTAAAACACCTATTAACAAGTGCTCCAATACTAAGGATTGCAGACCCAAATGAAGAATTCATTGTATGCACAGATGCATGTAAAGAAGGACTTGGTGGAGTCCTCAGTCAAAATGAGCTTGTTATATGTTATGAATCAAGGAAGTTGAAGGAGCATGAAAGACACTATGCCACTCATGATTTGGAGTTGGAAGCCATAGTGCATGCCTTGAGGAAAGGGAGACATTACCTCATGGGGAAAAATTTTGAGCTAAGAATAGACCATAATGGTTTGAAATATTTATTTGATCAGCCAACTCTAAATGCTAGGAAGAGCAGATGGTTAGAATTTCTAAGTGAATATGAATTTGATATAAAGAATATCAAGGGGAAAGAGAACAAAGTGGTTGATGCACTCAGTCGAAGAGTGCATAAATTGCATGCTACAACCATTAGCATGTACCAATCAGATTTGAAAGACAAAATTATAGAGGCTGCCAAATCAGATTTGCAATACAAGGAATTACTGGCAAAATTACAGCAAGGTATTTTGCAGCAAAAAATTGAATAATACAAGCTATATAATGATGAAATTCTCATGTATAGGGGCGGAATTTATGTACCAAATTCCCAAGAGTTGAAAAATATGATATTGAGAGAAATGCATAATGTGCCTTATGCTGGGCACCCAGGATATCAGAAAACTATTACAGTTGTCAAGAGCCAATATTATTGGCCAGGCATGAAGAAAGAGGTTGTTGATTTTATTCCCAGATGTTTGGAATGTCAAAAGGTAAAGGCTAAGAATAAACACCCAGCTGGTTTTCTACAGCCATTACCCATTCCTGAGTGGAAATGGGAAGTTGTAACAATGGATTTCATCACCAAACTTCCCAGAA
>SNQJ01S0116971.1:27788-41196 GCA_010110895.2 Picea sitchensis | reverse complement strand
CGGTAGGGTGTCTTAGACACCAACACCAGTCCTGGTGCGAGATCTTTTAAGAAGTCAATGTCTCTTCTCAGAGGCAGACCTGGTACCTCTTCCAGAAACACATCTCTGTATTCTCTCAGGATAGGGTGATCATCAGGGCTTGGTTTATCACCTTTGATTGTTTTCAACACCTGTATTGCATATAGGGGACATCCTTTTCAACAATTCTTTCTCATTTGTAGGGCTGATATTCGCCTCACTGAGATAGTTTTTTGGATCCCTTGAAGGATTATCCTTTTTCCTTCTTTTCTCACACATTCTAAGGTTTTATGGTAACAGTCTAGTCTAGCTTTATGGGCAGCCAACTAGTCCATACCAATCAACAGATCGTATGATCCCAGGGGTAATATGTTAAGGGTTTCCTGGGTGGGGAATTCATCCAACATTAATTGGTAGGATAGTATGACCTCTTCTACCCTTCTTCTGGTGCCATTGGCTAACTATACCAACCATGGCTTGGTTTTTTTTGTGGCTGTAGTTTACACTTATCAACAACTCTAGGGGATATATAACTCGAATTTGAACCAGGGTCAATCAAAACAGACACCAGATGGTTGAAAATCATACCTTCTGTTACACATCAACATTACTCACTTTGATAAGTTTTGCATGTTCCTCAAGACTGTCGCAAGTGTCACATGTTGTTCACAAGTGTCGCAAATGTCAAACAAAGCATACTGCCATGATGACGACACTAAGGAGACACTTAGAATACCTCAAACACCTGATTTGGAGGAAGAGGGATGGTTAACTGAAGTCAGGTATCTCTTCCCACCTGAAAAGAGCTTTCAAACTAAAGTTTTAGGAGGGAGCGCTCCCCTACATCACCCTTAGGAGTGTTGGTGCTCCCCTACAAGGTACTGAAGAGAATTATAACACCAAACTGCCCCTTTGAAGGAGTGCTACATACCTTTAGAGTGTTGGCACCCCCCTTGAGCCTACCAGGGAGTGCTATAGTGCCCTGATGCCCCTTTTGAGGGAGCGTTGTCTAATCTGGGCAATAGTTGATCTGTTGAGGAGAATAAGGGGAGGATCTTTCAAGTTTGGAAGGCAGTTGCATTCGAATTCCTGGTTCAATCATGATCTTAGGAGAAGATCCCTGATCTAAGGAGGGAATTCCTCAACCTACCCTAAAGATACATCAAGAGGTTAAGCCTCTCTAAACCTATATAAGAAAGCTCTATGATGGTGGAAAGGGGGAAGAATTACAAGCATGAAACCTGTGATATCATAGGAAACACACGGTGAACTGGAGAAGAGTAATCAGTGAAGCTGTTTTCATCCAGGTCATGGATATTTTGAGCAAGGGTTAGACAAAGGGGACTTGACGAAGCTATCACATTCACATCCATGGTTGTAAGTTACTTCTGTCATCGTTCTCATCAATATGACACGCTTGGCCTGTTTCTTTCTAGTTCGTGTTTGATCTTACATGGACTTATCGTTGATAGATAGATCTATTTTCAAGCTAATATCAATAGAGTAGGAAGTGGTCGTACTATTGTTTGTCTACAGGGCTCATCGAGGAGTGAAAGATTGGAGCTCAACTCGGAGCGTGTAGGGACAAACGCCGGCAAAAGGTACTTCTTTTATCCTTCCTCCTCATGCATTAGTTTGTATAGATATGAAAGGAAGTCAGTGTCCATGTTAAGCATCTTCTATCTTAAGAGTTAAGAGTTTATCTCTCAAGAGGAGATCTACTTGTCCGCAGGGAGATTTTCCTTCAACAGAAACTGGCGACTCCGCTGGGGAGTCTTGAATCAAAAATTTTTGTTTTGATTTCTCCTCATAGAACTTGTCTTACCCCATGATTGTTTTTATACCTGGTTCACCCCTTTTTGATTGATTTCATGAGCCGATTGACTCCCTACCCCATCACACTCAGCTTGATTGCCAAACTAGATTGCAATTTTTGGATTTTTTGACATTTTTAGAGATTTTCAAGCTTGGCGCCCCTATGACTATGTTAACAGAGTGCCAACACTCCCTGACTGCCTTACACAGAGTGCTATAACGCTTGGTTCCCTTTACACCAGAGCGTCAGCCCTCTTTTGGCCAAAAACCTCTCCATAATTTCTTTTTTCAGGGTCTAGTCTCTGTTTTCACTTGCTGAGCCTCTCTGTGAGTCAATGCTTCTTCCCATTCAACTTTGACATCCTTCCTTCGGAGGAACAAACACCTTGCTATTTATATTTTGTAGCCTTCTTCACTATTTTTGAGTTTTTCTATTATTGGGAGTTTGAAACACATGCATTGTTTTTCTCTCCTTTTTGATTGAGCGAGAAACTCTGGTGAAGGACATCAGAAGTCTATGAATCTCTTGATTTGGTTTTAGTTGATGTCATTGTTCTTTGACATTTATTTTGGTGTGAAGTTCTTTATTTTCTTTGTTTTTCTTTTCTTTTGCTTCTTGTTTTTGATCACAACAAGAGGGTGTATTGTTTGTACGAAACCTTCTTGTGTTTGTCTGAGTTTCCTCGATCCAAAAGGATAATTGGCAGGAGAAGTGTTGTTTTGAATTAATCATTATTCGCATACAAACAATAAAGAGACATCTTCATGGTTGATTTTTCATATTAGAAGGAATTTCCAAAAGTTTTAGCACCACATTGGATTTGATTGAAGAAAATTTGTTTGAGGTCATTCCTTATTAGTGCTTGTTAGTTAAAATAACTCTCTCTCTCTCTCCCCCTTAAATAGATATTCATTGAAAAGAAATGAATTCTTATCATCTCTGATGCATTTTTGGGGATTGAGTCATAATTCCATCTGTTTCACTTCCATGCACCCCTTTTGAGTAAAGAACAACTATAAAATGAATGCTAATTAAAAAATATCTAAAACATTTTCTTTTCTAGGATCCTCCACCAACAGTAGACTAGGACTAGTACTTTGGATTAGGCTGTGAGCATAACTCTCCGAAGTTTCCAAAATAAACATTAGCATCCTGAGCTAGGGAGAGTCAAATCCAATTTTCGTATAAGTATACCTGGGATCTCCCTCTCACACAGGGGTTACGCACGAGGTCGCACTTGAGAAAGCTACAAAGATTATCCCTCTGTGGTTTGACTGATTGTAGTGGTCAGATCGTATTATGGGGATCGCTTAAAGGTATACCGACAATGTTGAGTGGAAGCCTTTCAAGTTTATTTCAGGCTAGATACCCTGCCCGTACGTTCAGACTCGACTGTCGACTGTACCCACCCAGGGGTTGACTGCGAGTTGGTAACCTTAGTGGCCATAATATTTAGGGTCTTACACAAGGTGATAGTGAAGGGAAGTCTCACTGTACCTGGAGCAGACATTGGTCAAACTCACTCGGGCTCTTTGGAGGGTAAATCCACAATTACTGCATGGAAGCTTGCACCAGGGTGAAAGTCCGTTAAGAAGGTCGCCATTGTAACTATTCCACCATATCCCTACCCCTTCTTGACTTGATCAAGCGACATTGGATTTCATCACCAACTAGTACGGTCATCGAGAGAAGGTCCTATTTGCTTGGTCGTAATTCCTAGATTCTATTAGTGTATGTTGTTTCTTTTCGGTAGTTGGCCATAGATCTTTTCCACCAACTCTTTTTTGCCAACATCGACCCTCCATGCCATTCGATGAGGCTACAGGGACTTCCTCCAGAAAATATGGAAGGGAATACCCCTTTACCCCCTCATTCTATGGAGGAATATTCTCAACAGAGCGAGGTTCATGACACTATAACCTCCCAAGAAGAAGTTCCCACCCCTTTAGAGAATTTTTGAATTGTTTCAGAGTCTCTGGAAGCTTTCCGCATTCCGGAGGGATATGAGCGACGTGTTCTCCAACTGAATTCAGTCGATGAATTTTTCGTCGTCAATCCTTCTGACATTCTGACTAGGTCTCATTCAAACCCTTTAGTCAATGACCCCTTTTGAACCATAGACATTGTTTGAAGTCCATCGCGCATGGTGTGGGATCTTTACGAAACAGGAATAGGTGTCGATGCACCTATCACCTACACCATACCTTTAAACCATTTTACCGATACTACCATTTTTTCAGCTACACCGTCTGCTGATCCGAACACATCATCTGTTGGTCCAAGGTCCACTTTTCCTCTCCATACGGTTGACTCTACCATGGTCTCTCACATCCCGACTATTCCCGTCGGTAATGCGGTGGTTAGCCAAGCTGCAATTGGCACACCGGTAACACCTATACCTTCATCATCACTCCCTTTTGGGTACAAAGCACTAAATTCTTCTGCTACCACTACTACCCAAGTTATGCCGAGAAGTTCCATACCTATCCAACAACCCGGAGGGACTGGTCTTGGTGGTCTTAATCCATTCAGCGGTATTGGTTAGTCATTTACATATGGTAGTCACATTCTAGGAAATCTACCTCAAGATGGGGGGCATCCTCCCACTGGAGGACAACTTCCATTTGGAGGACACCCTCATGCTGGGGGGAAGCCTCAATCCAGAGCCTACCATCAACCGTACGGACAAAATGTGTCCGCCGCACCCAATCCATGGAATATCCCTTTTCCAGGAAACCCACAGTTCTCAGGGGGACACAATTCTCAGGCTCCACAACAACCTCTTCCCTCTCAAGGGACTCATCTATATCCTCCTTATGGACAAACGCCAAATCCAACTTATAATCCTCAAAACCCATCCGTTTATCCCCCGCTTGCACATGTTTCTCAAACTCCCTCAAATCCTGTGTACCCTGGTAAACACCAACCTTATACAAGAGGACCCACTGGTTACAATTATTTGTCTAACCCAATGTATGGTCCTACTGGTGTTCCTATGCCACACTAGTATTACCCACAGGTTAACTGACAACTAGCCTTCCTAGTGACTCTGGACCTCCCAGACTTGTCTCGGTTAATGAATGATCCTATTTTTCATTCTCCAATTTGGCCAGCTATCCCAGCTAAACTTCCTTCTGATATTCCAAAATTCGATGGAAAGTCCAGAGAAGACCCAAACAACCACGTGATGACTTTCCATTTGTGGTGTTCATCCAACTCCCTCATGGATGATTCTATACGTTTGCGTCTTTTCCAATGAACGCTTACAGGTTCTGCAACAAAGTGGTATATTGAACTACCACGTGCTTCTTTTCACGATTCAACTCCCTTGCCATGTCCTTCCTCACACACTTCCAACTACCCATTCGATACGATATGGGTACTGAACTATTGACCTCCCTTCGTCAGACAACCTCCGTACATATCTATGATCATATTCATGAATGGAGACAACGACGAAGGCTAATCAAAGTAGTCATTACTGACCAATTATTAGCGAAATGGTTCACCAAATCACTGTTACCCCAGATCGCTCATGATGTTTCCATGGGTGGTGTAGTCACCGAGGAAGAAGCTATTGCTCAGGCCTAGTACTTAGATTTGGTTTATTCACAATCTGGTACTCTGTACGAGTTGATAACAAATGCCACCCATGCCACTAATGATCCATCCAAACCATCGTCTACCTCATACACAGATGGAGTCATTGGCTCCGTCAAAACCCAATCTACTTCCCAGTCGACTAGAATAACCTAGTGGTCCACTTCGACACCTGCTCCCAGTTCGACTGCACTCTCTTCTACCTCCCCTCAAACTCAGGTCTCTAAGGTGAATGCGGTCCAATCGACCCCTTCACAACAACCTGGGGGAAAGAAGAAAGAAATAAATAAACCAAATAAAAACAACAATAATGAACAACCAAAAAACCAACCGCAAACCCCAGCTGTCGGAAAACAACCACAATGGAAACCAAAATTCCCATGTCTCATTTGTGGCAACGATCACTACACTTGAGACTATCCACATCGCGATGAAGTCGCCAAGATATTTAAAGGAAATTCACAACCCGTTGTGCTTACCCAGCCTTTTCCACAGCAGCAATCTTTGGTTGCTCAAATCCCCACCCCAGGGGGCAGTTCCAACCAATCCCATGATGAGGCCTCGACAAGTGCCCACATTTACATGTTCAATGGGATTAATCTGACCACTTGCACTACGACATATGACACACCGATTAAACCTGATAAGTCGAAGACAACTAATGGTTCCTTATTGGACCCATTACCATCTTCCATTAGTCCTCCATCTGCTAGCCCTCCGTTCGGACCGCTCCAGATCAAGAAACCTTCATTTGACTCTATCTTACGCCCTCCTAAGAGCACTATCTGAAAATATACCTTTAATCCTAGTTCACAGGCTGACCAAAACTACAACATTGTTGAATATTTGGCTCAAGCATCGTGTGCTATGTCTACTTTGGAAGTTCTACAACACTGTCCCAACCAACGTAGAACGCTCTTAGCTGCCATCGATGATTTCGATACTGAGTCATCTAATAACCTCACATTTAATCTAGATGACCATCAACCTCGACTCTCTCACCAACTAGCTTTTCAGATTGATGTTGTTGTTCACAATCAACAAATCCACCGAACTATCTTAGATGAGGGAGCCTCTACTTGTGTCATGTCTTTATCTTGTTGGAAAGGCTGAAAATCACTTGCCCTTAACAAATCCCCTATGATGTTACGCACCTTCGATGGGTGAGTTTTTCATCCTCACGGACTTTTACAATCCTTGGCCATTCAGTTGGGCAGCAAAACTGTTACCATTGATGTCGAGGTGATCGATGCCCCCCTCGATTACAACCTACTACTTGGAAGAATTTGGTTCTATGCTATGATTGTTGTCTCCTTGTTGGTGTTTCGATGTGTACAATTCCCCCTTCAAGGCAAAATTGTCACTATCGATCAACTAGATTTCTGTACACCTGATGCTCGCGCCCCTGTCACCAACAACATTCCTTTTCTGGGAGACCACCCAGTTATGTATGAAAGAATTGGTGTTGGCTTATTGAAAGATTATAGCCTTATGGGTACCTTCCCTACACCACTTCCACCCACCACATGTCATATTGCCACCATCAATATGATTTCGACTATGGTTTATCAATCTTTGGAATCATCTAACCCTTGGATTGTACCTAGTCCTTTGGAATTCGATGTGCTCGGTGACACCATGCCACTTAGCCTAGCCAAGACCACATACGTATCTATTCAATCTGCTTCTCCTTCTTTGGATAACCCACATTTACTGGCACATGATTCCTACTCGATGCCATCATGGTTGGATTCCCTATCATCTGTGATCGATTACATTTCCCAAATTTTCCCTTCGAATGAATCTATAATGGAAATTCTTAGTATTGACGACGTACCTTGGGATGATAACCATCATCGATCCTCTTTCCTTATGCCTCTGGAAGAAATTCGCAAAGACATACATTCTGTCTTCCCTCTTGATGTTACCGATGCTCCGCAATCTCCCATCCTCACACAAGATACTCTTTCTGAGGGGAATATGGGTAACATCTCTACTACGATCGTTATCAATATTTTGATCAAAGAGGGTGTTGTGGAAAACATCAACCTTGGTGTTAATTTCACACCTGAAGAAGTGGTCTCTTATACCACTCTGTTTAAAGAATTCCGTGATGTCTTCACTTGGAGCTATGAGGAAATGCCAGGGATCGACCCTTCAATCGTCGTGCATGAAATCAAGACTTACCTTGGTGCGAAACCTGTCCGACACAAACTCTGCCCGGTTCATCCCAAGAAAATCGCGGCTATAAAGGTAGAAGTCAAGAAACTTTTAAAATATGGCTTTATCTATCCCGTCCCTTTGACAGAATGGGTCTCCAACCTTGTTCCGGTTGCCAAAAAATAGGGGACCATCCATGTCTGTGTTGACTATCGGGATCTCAATAAGGCTTGTCCAAAGGACAACTACCCTACACCCTTCATCGACCAAATCATTGATAATTGCGCTGGGAGGGTAATCTTCTATTTCATGGATGGCTTCTCCGGGTATAACCAGATTGAAATTTTACTTGCTGATCAACATAAGACAACCTTTAGCTACCCATGGGGAACTTTCGCCTATCGACAACTACCTTTTGGTCTCAAAAATGCTGGTGCTACTTTCCAGCAGACCATGTTGTATGCTTTCCACAATATCAAGCATATCACAGAGCCTTACCTCGATGACTTACCTGCCCACTCACCCAATCTATCCGATCACGTTGATCACTTACGAGATATTTTTCTTCGATGTCGGTTTTATCGTATTCGCTTGAACCCACATAAGTGCATTTTTGCTGTCGAATCTGGTTGAATCCTCGGTTTTATTATCTATAAAGACAGGATTAGGGTGGATCCCTTAAATATTAAGGCTATTCTGGCCTTACCTCCACCCGCTAATTTGACCCAACTTCAAAGTTTGCAAGGAAAATAAAACTTCCTTTGTCGTTTCATTTGTAACTACACTGAGATAACCAAAGGATTCATGTGGTTGTTGCAGAAAAACACCGCTTTCATCTGGGATGACATGGATCAATAGTCATTTGATGCTCTCAAGCATGCCCTGACCCACGTACCTTTGTTGCATCCTCCAGAGTATACAAAGGACTACATCCTTTATTTAGCTGCCTCCACTTCCACTATTGCAATGGTGTTAGGTCAAGAGGACCCCAATGGTGAAGAAAATGTGATCTATTACCTGAGCAAGAGTCTATCTAGAGCCAAACTCTGATATTCACATGTAGAGAAACTGGCTCTGGCAGCCGTTATCGCTGTCCATAGATTTCACCATTACATCTTACTACACACCACCACGGTGATTGTGGACTCAAACCCCATGTACCACATCTTGACATGTCAAGTGCTCGGGGGAAAAATACTCTAAATGGATAGTCATCCTTCAGGAATTTGATCTTGAATTTACGAAGTCCAAAGCCAAAAAGTCCCTGGTGTTTGCAGAGCTCATCTGCAATCTCCCCCATGTTGATGAAGACATCGAACCTAGAGATTCTCTCCCCGACGAAACTCTTTTCCTCATCAACACATCCAATCCTTGGTATGAAGACATCCTCCTTTACCTCCAAACCCAACTCTTTCAGCCTAACACTTCCCGTGAAGACCATCGATGTATTCGTCACCATTCTCATCGTTATCTTATCGTCGGCAACACCTTGTATCGTCGTGGTATCGACACTATCCTTCGATGATGTCTGGTTCATGTGGAGGCTAAACAAGTTTTGAATGATTGTCACCTTGGCGCCTGTGGCGGTCACCTTTCTAGGATGGACACAACCCAAAAAATCCTACGTACCGACTATTTTTGGCCCTCGATTTTCAAAGATTGTATTCAAGGAGTCAAAAAATTCCCACCCTACCAAGTTTTTAACAACAAGGCATGAACGCACCCAACGATGCTACATATCATTATCACCATCGACCCCTTTACAAAGTGGGGTATCAATTTCATGCAATGTAAGCCTACCTCAGCCGGGGGGCACGGTTACATAATTGTCACTGTCGACTACTTCAAAAAATGGGCTGAGGCTATGCCTACCTTTCTGAACGATGGTCGTACCGCAACTCTGTTTATTTTTAACCACATCATAACTCATTTTCACCGATCACGGTGCACACTTTAAGAACCAGATGATGAGTGAATTGCATGTCAAGTTGGGTTTTCGCCATGAAAACTCATCCCCATACTATCCTCAGGCCAACGGACAAGTTGAGGCCATCAACAAGGTCCTCAAAACCATGATTCAATGCATGGTAGGGGCAAACAAGACATCCTGGCATCTACAACTTTTCTCTGCTCTCTGGGCTTACCGTACTTCCAAGAAAACCGCAACTAGATTTACTCCTTTCCAGTTGGTGTATGGCATCGAAGCCGTTTTACCAATCGAGTGTGAGATTCCATCTCTGAAACTTAAAGTAGAACTCCTACCCCATACTTCTACCGAAGAAGAATGTTTTTTATATCTATCCAAACTGGACAAAACACGTCGTGATGCCGCTCTCGTTAACGAGGCCCATTAGAAATGGATAAAAAATCAATACAACAAATCCGTCCATCCTCGGACTTTTGCAGAAGGAGACTTAGTCCTCGTCTATGACCAGGCTCATGACAAATTAGGGACAGGTAAGTTAGAACCTCTATGGCATGGCCCTTACATTGTGAAATGTGTTCTACACAGAGGCACCTACGATTTAGTCGATTATGATGGAATTTCCCTAGGGGAGCCCCCGAACGGGCTTTACCTTAAAAAGTAATATGCCTAGATCACCTAGCATGTGTTCTTTGTACATTATTGTATTTTAGTTTGGTGTGTCTATTTCTTTCGCATGCTCGAGTCCTTACTTTTTCCACTCATAACTGTGCCTTGTTTTTTCATGCACAGATGACGTCTTCCTTTCCTATCTTTGTCGGGTTTGTGGATGGCGCTAGTCGACACACCCGGAACATTGCTTCGACAACATGGGTCATTTACCAATTTGACGAGGTGGTGAGTTCAGGAGGTATTTTCTTAGGACCAACGACTAATAACATGGCAGAATATCATGCTATCATCGAACTCTTGACCCAAGCCTCCTCCCTAGGTATCTCTCGTATCATTGTTAACCTAGACTCCCAACTTGTGGTCTATCAACTCAATCGTATCTACTCTATTCGTAATCCTATCCTGCTACGTCTCCACCTACAAGTTTGTCGTATTGAACGAATGTTTGATTATATAGAATACAAACATATTCCACAAGAACTCAACAATGTGTCAGATTCGTTAGCTAATTACATCATGGATCGGTATCTCGCCCATATATAAGATTTCATAAAGGAAAACAAATTGTACATCACATGTAAATTAAAACACATCAAATTAAAGGCATCATCATGTACAAATCATTTGGCACTTTAAAAACTCAGAACTGTATATATATACATAGCATGACTAGAAATGTTTTGATTACATCAAAAAGTATTTAGAAGAGAAAAATGTTGGGTCTTTACACCCATACAACATCGCCTGACAAGTCATACAAAATGAGATCACTAGAGAGACTCTAATCTCCCTGCACTACATTGTGCCGAGAGTAACATATCACTGCGTGCACTATGTGTCTCAGTAGAGAATTAACATTCTTTGGCACTCCCACAGTGTGCCTCTACAAATGTAAAGGAACTTGTCTCCTTCGTAGAGGAGGAATTCCCATCGTGAGGCCTTGAAGGTTTCTTTAAACCTCTCGGAGACCTATCACTGGTCCCCTGGATATGCTGCAACTGAAGCACCCCCACGACATCCTAGTATTGGTATCTCAGCCGGGCGCACTGATCCCTTGTCTGCATGTTGAAAACAATACATCTCGTAAAAACTCTTCTACGTACCCAAACAAATATATACATTAAAAAAATTAAAAAACAAACACTAGACAAGGTGTTGCTTTGTCTCTCACCTGACGCATCCCAATATTCCCCCATGGGAAGAATCAAATCCATGCTCCAGTGAAAGTCCACCTTGGCATACGAGAAGTCTTCTATCCAGAGATATTGGTGTCTTAGCCAAGCAAAGAAGTCATCGGTGAAACAGAACTCTGACTCTGCCACTAGTCTCGGAGAAAGACTAGTCCACCGTTCCATCCGTGGTTCTCCCACCGGTCGTACTGCCAATGCTATCTGAGGTTGCATCTGGGGGATGCGCTCTAAGAAAAATGAGACCAAGAAAGAGCCATATCCGAACTGTTTCTGCCCCATCCTACACCGTGAAACCTGTTCCTTTACATTCCGAAGGAACCCTGTGCTCCAGTTAAATATGATCTCGACGCCAGATGTGCGCTAGTACTTCCTGTCATGCTTGTGATGGAAAACAAAATGGACCGGAGGGGTAACTCTCAGATATCCTTAATAGGGATTCTACCCCCCACCAGTCTTGCTCTTGGGACACAATGACATGCCAGATACACACCCACTTGCTTAGGAAGCGCCCTCTATCCAAAAAATGATATAGGAACCCCTCTTTTCGAGAGGCCAGTCAAGAAATATACGTCTTCCAACTTGATGGTTAGAAGCTGTGTTCTGATCCAAAACCCTTGCTCTGTGACATCCCACAAGCTGATTATGTGCTCAAGTAGAAGAATCTCCTTCATCTTTTGCAATTTGAAGAATTTCAATAGGCCACAAGCTCTCAACGCGGCCCACGTGTGAGGAATCCACAAAGTAGCCAAGTCATTGAGCTCATGCTCTCGTTCTTTCCACTCGATCATGGTCGCCGAAATCACCTACGAACAAAAAAAACAAAAAAAATCATTATTTAATTTTTCGGCAATTTCGACAATTTCTTAAGCAATTTAAAAACTTGAAATATAATGCCCACATTGTTCAAAAAGGACCATTCCCTCTTCTCATTACTCAATAATCCATGCACAACAATAAAACATTTGGAATTAAAACAATTTCCATGAATGGCTACGTGGGCATATGTTTGAGTTTTTTATGGATTCTTTGACAAAAACGACCCATCCACCCAAGTGTCAAGGCGTTGGCATCTTTGCTATCACCTTCTAAAAACGTTTTTGCAAAATAATTTATTTTTCCCATCGTTTTCCATAGAGGCTGATTTGATCTTTTTTGGAGCGACTTAGGGCTTCATTTTTTAAATTAAATGCTGCTATGAAAATGAATATTAAACCATGTAATTGAAAGAAGGGGAGATGAAGATCTAACTGGTCCAAACGACAAGAGAAATGGTCAACCATAGCTCCGGTATCAAGCGAAACATATCCACCTCCAAAATGAGAATCTCCACTGCTACAAGTCCTTATGCAAAATGAAATGGTAAATGAAGATATTTCTTGTATTACTATTTATAAATTTCCATTTTTTATAAGGTATGGTTATTTATGGGTTTCTCTGACAGTATAATGGCTTCACTAAACCTCTGGATTGCAATTTTGACATCACAGGTTTCCAAGCAGTTCTGATCATTTGTTTACCTTGTCACATCCATGAGCATAGTCTTAGTTCATTTTCAAGATCGAAAATATGAGAACGCACCGGGTAGACTTTTATCTCTTTTTCGGACCTGCATGGACACATGAAAAAGGAACCCCCTGGAGTCATCTTTAAACTCTTTTCAAAATCTCTAAATATGAAAAGATCGTCGAGTGACCTTGCTTCCTTTCACACTCGTTAAAAGGTTTGAAACGACATCTTTCGAGTGATAGTTTATCTCTTTTTCGGTCTCGTCAGACTACTGTACGAAAAAGGAACCGAGAGAGTTCTCTTTTAAGTGTTTTTCCAGACTCTATAATCATGAAAAGCCTTCGAGTTTTCTATCTTTGGACTCACTAAAACAAACATCGTGTTAAGGTCCTAACCTGCACATAGGTAGATTAATGTATTCGGATGTAATAAAGGTCAATATTAATAAGACCTTTCAATAAAATAGAATAAGGCGGATGTAAGAAGACCTAATAGAAGCTTCCGCTTCTAGAAGGATCTTCC